>LGRX02003427.1:0-19780 GCA_001247695.2 Cymbomonas tetramitiformis
TTCGGGTGTTGGATCCACAGGTAGGGACGGGTCCGCGACGGGAGGGGGCTGGATTTCGGAGGGGCTGGCGGCGACGGGCGTGGGGTTTTCGGGTGTTGGATTCAAAAGCATGGTTTTGAACCATGGTATGGGTCCAACCTCGACGGCAGGAGTTGCCGATTCGGTAAGGTTGTCGGCGTGGGGAGCGGGTACCTCGGAAGTTGTCAGATTCGCAGGTGGGAGTGACTCTGCGACGGCAGGGGGGGCGGTTTCAGAAGGGGGGGTGGCGGCGAGGGGTGCGGAGACTTCGGGGATTGGATCCACGTGCGGCGAGTCGACCGCGACGGGAAGGGGCGCGATCTCAGACGGGGTAACCGCTGAAGCCGGGGGTTGTGTATCGGACTCCAAAGCTGGCGTCGGAGCCTCGGTCTCGCCAGATGGGCCAGCCTGTGTCACGGTTCGGGATGTCCCTGAAGAGCCCACCCCCGTCGGGTTCTTGTAGGGTGTGTAGGTAGAAGGTGCCTGTTATAAGATGCGCACAAATTAATCACAAACACAATCACAGGAACCCAAAAAACTACGGGAATACTATACGCATAGTAAGACGCGCACCTCAATCTTTTGCGCAGCCATGCACGTTGGGTCGCCACAGCAGCACAACTCCTCCAGGCCTCTCCATTCTAACTGCAGTAAAAGAACACGGGATGATTGATATTTCAAAACTAGGGGAAGAACACAATCGTGGGAAGACGCAAGCGAAGTAAACGCACCAGGCAGAAATTGTGATATTTCTTGCCACACGTCAGGCATCTGTGGCCTCCTTCTGGAGTAGGCCGTTCGCAGAAACGGCAAATTATGGCCTCGATAGGCACATGCGCTCCCTTCCTGGCGGGAGAAGGGCCTGCCTTCTTCTTCCCTGCTCCCGAGAAACCTGGTTAACTCAACTTTATCCGTAAAACTGTGATCAGGCAAAAGAACACAAGGGGAGCGTAAGATCGCTTACTTCCGGGAGGCAGTTGACTTTGCGAAAACTCCGGCGCGCGTGCAGGTTGCTGAGATTTCGGTTTGGCTAAGAAGATCAACGCAGCCTTTCCAAGGCAATTCCCTCTGCCACAAGAGCCAGCGCCTGCTCGATTATTTGGCTGCTTTTGTGCGCAACGCATGTGGAAACCGCGCTTGCATTGGAAGCAAGTTTGCGTGGAATACAACCCGCAAAATAGGCAGTTGTCGCGAGCGGGCTTTCCACAATTCTTGCACTCGTTCGGATACAGCGAGGGCGGGTACGCGTTACAACTGTGGTGATAAAAATTGCTACACAGTTTGCACCTCAAGGTGGCTAACCAGGGATTCTTACAGGCGCTACAAGGTCCGGCCTTTCCTTGCTTGGCCATTGCTTTCAGCCCGTGGTGCGCGATACTTTCTTTTCGAGTGCTCGACATGTCACTTTTAAAGAGAGATCTGCAAGCCTTGGACATGTATGTCGTGCCTATAAGTTTAGCATAAAGCAGTTAACATTTAGCGGGTCCATCGACATCGTGAAGTCGACGGACCCGCTAAACTGCTTTGTGTGAGGATCATGGGCTCTTGTGTGTCGATCGGGGTGAAAATCCATTCGCTCCTGAACAACTGTGCGCGTTCGTCGATTATATCGGATCCCATAAGATCGACGCACTTCCAAAAACAATAGGTGTTTATGTCTGATATCGGACTTTCATAAAATGTGCGCATGCGTCGATCTGATCGGGTGATAAAAGATCGACGCACCCAAACAAATTCTTGCACTGGAATCCCAAACGAATAAGGCCACGTACGCTCATGCACATTTGTGCGCATTCGTCGATTAATCAGAATAATAGATCATCGACGCACGCGCACAAATGATTCGGGTATTGTTGTCGGTTGAGGACTTATGAAGTTCGTACGCTTTGCGCATGCGTTGATTAGATCGGGTGGCGGAAGATCGACGCACCCGAAACAATTGCCTCACTATAATCCCCGATGAATCGTGCCACACACGCACATGCACATCTGTGCGCGTGCGTCGATTAATCTAAATGTTGGATGATCAATGCACGCGCTCAACTGTTGGACCATCCGGTGTCGCCTGTGGGCATGCTCATAATTGCTATGTTATTCACACCCTAGCTAACTTAGGGAAGTTCAAATAATGTGAAAGTAAGCAACATGGCACCGCGTAAGGCGCTTGAGGAAATTTTGCCATACCTTATTGCGATAGGAACCTTAGCGGAATGTATTCCTCAGGATAAATGGCCGCTTCCACCAGAATGCAACGCTGAAGTCGCAGAGCTGGAGGGCATGCTTACGCATGTCACGAAGATATGGACGAGCACTAGCACACGCGAGGGCGGAACGGCTGATCAGGAAAAAGCGCAAACTGGTAGAGCTGCTGATGGCAAAGGAAGCTTGGATCGCTTACATAGAGGAAATAGGCAGCACTGGTTGGGCCCTCTTGACAATCTCTTCTCGCGTCACCCCGAAAAGATTGCACCTACTTTGAGCGAGTTCGTGTCCAAGCAGTCCCCGGATGTTCAGCGCGATGTTGTTCAAGAGCTGTGCGGCACAAATGCCGGGTTTGGTATGCTATTGATAGAAAATGTAAAGGAGGGATTCACCTGGTTAGCGCGTAGCGCCTCCAAGCTTCACGTGAATATGCGCATGGCCACTGCTGCAATGATCTGCGGGGAGAATTTTCGCACGCACGGATTTTCTGTGACTTCCTCTGCGGAGCTGCTAGGAGTACACCGGCGTGTTGTGGAGAGTGCTTTACGAGGGCGCGAGGCCTTAAGTAATGGTTGTACGGTGGGCCTTCAACCTGATGAGAACTCGGTACCCGATCTGGTGCGTGGGACGCGGAACACTTCTGAAAGCAAGGAACAGGTGCAGAATCTGGTTCGCGAGTACTGGCTCTCAAACACGAGGGTCAGTCCTTGCAAAAAGGACGTCGTCCTTGCGCGCGACTCTGCTGGAAAGCTTCTGCAGCCTAATCAGTTCGTCTCCAAGCAATGGTTGGAATCTTCACAAGTTTCTCTGTTTATGCGGTTCCAAGCAAGACACCCGGAAATTAAAATGAAGCAGCGAACATTCGAGGGTCTCAAGCCCAAGAATGTGGTACGTCTTCGCAGGCAGGACAACATAACTTGCACGTGCAGGTACCACGAAGACTTTCGGATGGTGTTTGAGGGCTTCAATCGGACAAGGGAGACCTTGCATTCTGGCTGTGCATGCAAGGAGGAGTGCTGTCCGCGCATTCCTTGGAGCACCGACTCTACAAGGAAGGTCATAGAGGGGACCGAAGAGGTTTGCGACATTGTTAAGGTGGGAACGTCAACCAGCCAGTTCGCCGAGAGTTTGCTTTGTCCCCGACCGGGAGACTCGCATAGGATTGAATGCCTGAAGGGGGAGTGTCCGGATTGCGGGGGTCTTGCTAATTTGCAATTGTGTGCAACGGAACTCACGTCTCAACGGCTTGTGGAATGGAAGTGTTATGAAAACCTAGCAACCGGTCACGTTACCGACGATGGGGAAGCGGTTAAGCGGTTGCAATTTGTGCACAAGAGAACTCCAGTAGGGGAACTGGTGTACAAGTTACAACAACTATTACTTGGGCACGAACCTGGGAAGTCCAAGAACTGCGAATGCCGAGGGAGTTTTGTGCACAACACCGCGGTTGAAGGGAACCCGGGAACATGGGCGATTCGTGAACTTGATGGTTCTGGAACGTGCCCCTTCCTTCGCCCTTATGCCTACCATACTTTCATGGCGCTGCACCAACACCGGCACTATCGACAGTGTGTGGATGATCTACCGTTGGGGCATTGTTGTGTTGTCTTTGACTTTTCGGAGAATCACAAGTTGACCATTCCCCGCGCGGCACAAAGTATGCATTGGGTGCTAAAACAGGTAACCATTTTGGTGTGTGTGCTATGGCGACACGCATCCTTGGAGGTTGATGGAGTGGAGAGCACCTCCGAAAATCCGGTGATAATCAAGGACTATCTTTACTTTTTGAGCGATGACCGTGTGCACGACCACCACTTTGTTCGGTACATGCGGAAAACGATTATCGAGGACTACTTTGTGGGCCGGGGTTTGGCGAAACCGGTGTTCTTGCACGAGTGGGTTGATGGTAGTGGGTGCCAAAATAAGTGTGCGGCGGGTTTCGCGGATGTTGGGAAGAGTAAGGCGGAGTGGTACTTGGGTGTCCCTTGTCAAAGGAACTTTTTTGAGACGGCACACGCAAAAGGGGAACAAGATGCGGCGGGTGCACATGTGAAACACGCGGCGGCCACAGCCGTGATATCGGAGGGGGACGAGTTCTATGCAAACATAAATTGCGCGGGGGATTTGCACCGGTTCTGTGTTGCACGACTTTCCCGTCCGGCACCCACTACTTATATGAAGAGCAAGGTCACTTTCAATGCGCGGCACTTCTATTTTGTACCCGAAAGTCCCCTACACGAGGAGCCCGGGGGAATGCGCGCGGTTGACCGGACGGGTGAAGCGTATCAGTCGGTTGACGGCACGCTGCGTATGCACAGCGTTCGCGCGGGGGTTGGTGAAGGGCGCCTCCTATTTCGGGACCGCTCTTGCTATTGCGCCCATTGCTATGCGCAATGCACACACCCGGTGCCGGACTCCTCCCGCTGCTTGGAGAAATCTCATGTCGACTCTTGGAGGGAGGTGGAGTTGCGTGCGGCGTCGGGAGCGGAAGCGAGACAAGTGCGCATGATGGTGGAGCGGTATGCGACGGAGGTGAGTTTGGAGGTGCGGCGGGGAAGCGTTTTTGCGGTGCGGGTCGAAGGGGACGCCGCACATTCCTACTACTTGGTCAAGGCCTTGGCCTCAAGCATGCAAGTAGATCAAGGGTCGGAATCGGTTTGAAAATCGTAACCTCTTACAAACTAATTGTGTGATTTTGACAATCGGTTGTAAACTAATTGTTTAGATTTTAAACCTATTCGATTAGTGTTATCACTTTTTGCCAACCCATTTTTTTACTAATTGTTAGAAGTCACAACCTATTCGATTGGTGTTCTTGTTTGTTGCTAACCTATTGTGTAGCGAATTGTTAGAAGTTGTAACCTATTGTATAACCGGTTATATATCGTCGCGTACACCAGCCGGTATTAAGCCTCAGAAGCTCAATGGTATAGCGATAGTCTTGCGGACATAAGGTCACCGGATCGATACCGGACAGGCTCACCGTTTGATGCCTTTGGTCCAGCGATGCATTTCCGGTTTCTAGTCATGGATGCGGCAAAATCAAGATCTGAAATCGTGTTTTGGATGTGTTACAAACGACAATCGGTTTCATAATCATGTTATTTGCCAATCGTGAAAACCCATTGTATTTGGTGTTATGAAACATTGTAACCTATTCGATTGGTGTTTCATTTTTTCTGCAATCGATTCGATTCCTGATTGCGACCCATCAGAAATCGATTCGATTGTGATTGTTCCAAGGTCCATAACCTATTGTGTTTGTAATTATTGAAAGTGGCAATCGATTGTAATTGTGATAATAGTGTTTAATCGATTAATTATAATTGTCCCAACAATCGATTCCGACCCTTGAAGTAGATTGTGAAATGCAAGAGGATGACTATGGTGTCACACACGGTCCTGGCTCCTGGGTGATCTCCGGTCGATACTTTGAATGGAAGGATGAGGGGGAACGGGACGCATACGTTTTGGACACCTCCAAGAAATGCCTCATTCCATGCGAGGCGGTGATAGCGACGGAGGTGCCCTTAATTCGGCAGGGTGCTGAATATTTCATATCGGATCGGACCCATCAGCGCCTGTTAGCGTTGGTATAGATATGGAAGTGATATAGACAAGATGTCCCCCTTATCGTTTGTATTATTGATATGTAGCAATAACCTCGGATTTGATTCCAACAATGTTTTGTATGTACCTTCATATGACATGAATTATTACACTCGCTTTCCCGAGTGCGCATATGCATTCTTGCACCTCTTTATCTCTTCGGGAGATCATAACCCACTCGGTTATTTCCATGTTGGAGAAATGTATATGATTCTTTGTAGAATTTGCATTATCATATTTTTATGGAATCCATATGCACATATAGCGATTTCATACATCCCCGACGCGGTTCACATTCGGAACATTCGGAGAACGTCCCGATACCTTTAGACTACCTCTAATGCTCACCCAAGTGCCAGAAATCTCAAAGTTGAAAAAATAGTCAATTTGGAAATTAACGTTCTCAATGAGAATAACAAAAACGAATCGGTTTTCATAAATTATTGTCTACTTCACATTTAACGCGCATACGAAAGATTCGGAGAGACGTTTCCACCTCGGGTGGGCACCCAACTGCCCGAAATCTCAGAGTTGAAAAAATAGTCAATTTGGAATATGATATTGTCATACGAAATATGAAAAAATAAGTCATTATATATTCTTAAACCCTCTTTTAAAAAATTATGCGCCTCTACATACTTAAGCTTACCAACTAATTTTGCAACCCATCAAGAATGAATTCAGAAGCAACGCATGGAAACAAAAGCAAAAGCAAAAGCAGAATTTTGTACAGTGCAGACAGGCACTGCACTGTACAGATGGTCAACGAGAAGAGGAGGAATTTCGAACTCCAACGTTTACAAGTACCGTGACGGACAACTCGAACTGTGCACTGTACAAGTATGGTGACATGACATGACGTCTACGGTGACACGCGGTCACCTCTGCCATCGGCTATCGCAATGTCGCATGTCAACGTGCTATCAGATATCGAGCTATCGATGCCGTGTCTCTCACCCGATCGCGCGACGTTGTCTTTTGTGTCATCACTCGAGTAAACAGTAATGTGTAATCGCCTGGCATCTTCTGGGATAAACTGAAGACTCTCGATTTTCGAACGCCGCGATCTGAACGGTCTGAACCTGTCCGCGAACGGTCGGCGATCTGAACCTGCGCGAGTGGCGATTCCGGGTCATGGGACCCATGTTTTTCTGTTGCGCTTTCTTTTGTGCATATTTTTTTCAAGGGTTTTTCCACTTCTGGACCATTCCTGAATGGCCCATAGAATATTTGAGCAAGCCGTTTTCACCATCGTATTTTGCGAGCAAGCCCCTTTCTTTTGAGCTCAACTTGTTTTTTCATGAAAATTTGGGCTATGTGCGCCGCGGAAGATGTCTACCTTGTGTTCGTGTGAATGCTGTTCGAACCGGGCCATGCCTGGGCATTTCTACTCAGGTACAAGGTAAACATCTTCCGCGGCGCAACACAAGGTGTTTTACCTTGTTTTACTGCCAACATTGCCCAAAAATGGCCAAGTTTGCCACGTGTTTTTGGACATTGATCAAACATGGTCCGTTTTATGTACGTCTTGGCCCAATGTTGGCAGTAAAACAAGGTAAAACATGTGCTACCAAGGCCGTGTTTCACCATCTCAGCTGTAGACACTGCTCAGATAGGGCCATGTTTACACCATACTTATGATGGTACAGGTTACGTACGTGGGCAAAAGCGGTTTGACCGGGTAGGGCCCTACCTGCCGAGTGCGCCGGCCCCGAGCGCGCCGGCGCCGAGCGCGCCAGCGCCGAGAGGAAGTCGGCTTTCCACGGGAATGGGGAGCGGGTCAATGGAAATTGTTGAAACTGTCTTCAGACGGAAACGCAATGAAGCTAAAAGCCCACGAATATTTGGTGATGTTCAGAAATGGACTTTTCGCCATCCTCGCGGCATGGCCAAGGGACGATGACTCAACCAATGCGAGTACATATTTGTCAAGGCGGCTTGGCTGCAGAAGCCGACAAAAGTGGTAGATATATGGTTCGGCGGTAATATATATCTAACTGTTGAGATAAACCCTGAGTTAAGGGTTACGGAATCAGAACGGTAAAAGTGAGATAGATAAATCAGAGGCATACATAAATACCTAACGGGTGTTTCCCGTCTACTGGTGACGGTCACCCAGCCTACCATAGGAAGTGACATGTGACAGTTTTGAGTGTCACATTGTCAAATCCAGCACACCACCTAGGGTGGTGACCGGAGCTAGTAGCGAAACGAAGCAACAAACTCCCTACTCAACTTCAGGAGGAAACCGTAGCACAACTGGGGGCCTGTACTCTTGGTCAGGGCGGTCCCAGTGCACAGCAAAGATTGTCAGATACTGCTGTTAATTTTCCAAAACCCTAAACACAGCTCAAATCCAGAGAGCTCTTCTGCACATCTAGGAAGCTACACCATAGCTAATCTCTAGGCAGGCACGGCGTGATCAATCTCAGCCACTAGAGGTCTTCGGAGCTGGCGGTCCGGCTCGGAGCAGCGTGATTGTGAAGCAGTTGCCGGCCCCCGGGGCCGGTGGTGAATCATTCGTAGAAGAAATTGACGAATTCTCGATCACAGGAGGCTGCACTGCACCGGGGTGCTGCCAAGTGCTGCCCGACGGTGGGGCCTCGCCATCTGAAGACGACGCCGGCGACAGCGGAGGTCCGTCCTCAAACAAGTCGGCAGGCGGCGGCGGCCCGGGATGCCACGGCATCGGAGCCATATAGAGGCCCTGCCGTCTCTGCTCCCGCCGGTGGCGACGAGGCGGAATAGCACACGGCATGTCATGAACCACGTCAGTTGTCGAAGCCTCCGTAGCCGGGACTGCTGAGTCAGCCCACGTAGCACCACCGACCGGTGGACCCGTGCATGTGCGCGCACCGGCACCACCGACACCGGCAACGGCGTGCGGTGCGGCGGCGGCACAAATTACAAAGAGTGCGCACACCAAGGAGGAAGTGAGGAGAGACCTCGCGAACCCCGGAACGCCGTTCCCGCAGCCGTACCGCGGCCGCGGCAGTGCCACCGAGTCAACCTCGTCGCCATCGTCGCTCGTGGCGTAAGTCGCGGGCTTGTAGTCCATCTCGCGTCCCGGCCCCTCAACCACGGAGAGCAAATTCATGCTCGGGGCCGGCTCGTCGGGCACCAATGCAACCCCCGTGCTCCCAATGAAATCGGCGAACGTGCGGGTGACGGGAGGGCAGAAGGGGTTCGGCGGACCGGCCCATTCCCCTTCGGACTCAACCGACGCGGGCGGGGAGTGTGCGGGCGGCTCCGACACCACCGGCAGGTCGGCAGTGAAGGTGTTGATGTTGAATGTCGAATCTCCCACCGCGCGCGCCAACTCGGAGAACTCGGTGACGGCGGACACGAGGGCCTCACCGTATTCCTCGCAGAACGAGCACGCGGAGAGGTCGGCGAAGATGTCCGGCTTCCCGCCTGCGAGCATGCAAAGGGCGTCGAACTCTTCGACGTCGTCGTGGTCGATGGCATGTTGAAATTTTGCGGCCAGCACCGAGTTCTCGGCCTCCTCAGCGAAAGCGTAGGCCGAGAGCCCGGTCCGGCCCCCGTTCGGGCAGTCCCGATGCCAATGCCGCGCCTTGCCCTTCGCGCACACCTAATTTTGGCAGTATGGCACGGTCGCCCCGGTGTCGCGATGGAATGCCACCTTCTTGGAGATGGACTGCGACCAATTCCCCCCCTTGGGGAGGGGCGAGGCCGCGAAACGCGTCTTAATGCGGCGGTCCGGCTTGTCCGCGCGAGGAGTAAATCCCCGCGGAGCCGGTCCGGCCTCGGCGGTGTCGAGGAATGCGGCCAATTGACGCTTCAAGTCGAGGACCATCGTCCTCAAGTCCGCGAGCTCACCGGGTCCACCGGAGTCACCGGCGGCCCCCTCCATGAAATGCGTGCCGTGGGAGTAGCGGTGTGCGGACGCCGTGGCGGTGCCCGCCCGCACGTGCTCGGAGTAGCATTCACGCACCCATTGTTGAATCGTGAGGAGGTCGTGAGTGGCTCGTTGATCGTGGAGGAGCAACCGTGACACCACCGGTTGGTAGAAGACGGTGTCGAGGGACTTGATGAACAGCGCCTTCATGTCCTCACCGTGGAGTGTCGCCCGCGTCCTCGCAGCCTTCAGAGCGGCGTTGAAGTCGCTGATCTTGTCATGCGGGTCCACGCCCGCAGAGATGCGGATGCTCAACATGTCCGCTTGACCCTGAAAGGGGTCACCCGCCGGGATCATGCGGCGGGCAAACTCAAGCAGCACCCGCTTACCGTCATTGTACCATGTATAACCGGATGAACTCCATAGTTGGCCCGGACAGCGTCACTGGCTGTTTCTTTTGCGATGACCCCGAGAACCCTGACACCGTGTTCGATACCAAAGAGCCATGCATGCTCGCAGATCAGATCGCGTCGCAAGTAGTAATTGTGAAGCATCCTTGCATGCAAACTGCGGTGGTTCTTGACCCTCGAGCAGATTTCTTCAAGCAGAATGTCCAGGATGAAAATCCTAGCGAGGACGAGCTTGCTAAGTACTTAGGCCTGCAGTACGACATGGCATTTGTGTAGTGTAAATAGATAGCATCAGTTTGTGTATATACATAAACAAGGGTAAGTATGGCCCTACCTATCATGTATCTATGCTCAGGTACTGATCGGAAATGGCCATGTTTATACATAAACAAGGGTAAGTAGGGCCCTACCTATCATGTATCTATACTCAGGTACTAGTCAGGTAAGGCCATGTTTATACATAAACAAGGGTAAGTAGGGCCCTACCTATCATGTATCTATACTCAAGTACTAGTCAGGTAAGGCCATGCTTATACATAAACAAGGGTAAGTAGGGCCCTACCTATCATGTATCTATACTCAAGTACTAGTCTGGTATGGCCATGTTTATACATAAACAAGGGTAAGTAGGGCCCTACCTATCATGTATCTATACTCAAGTACAGGGTAAGTATGGCCATGTTTAGACATAAACAAGGGTAAGTAGGGCCCTACCTATCATGCATCTATACTCAAGTACTGAGGATCGGACATTGCCATGTACATCTTTGGAGACTGTCCATAGTAAGGACTAAATAAGCGTAATAGCCCAAAAAAAACAGATTCTAAAAATATTTTTTTTCCAATGTTTTCAAGTACAGCCCAGGTACAGCCCAGGTACAGGGTAGGTATTGCCCCCTACTTACCCCTTACCTACCCAATGCCCATACTGACCTAACTTTGAGGTGCTGTAACAGGAAGTGTAAAATGTTTTTTCAGTTAAATCTTTGGAGACTGTCCATAGTAAGGACTAAATAAGCGTAATAGCCCCCAAAAAAACAGATTCTGAAAATATTTTTTTCCAATGTTTTCAAGCACAGCCCAGGTACAGCCCAGGTACAGGGTAGGTATTGCCCCCTACTTATTACCCCCCTACAAAATAAGGATTATCCCAAGGGCTTGGACCGTCGGCTTGGAACCCCATAGGACCCGGTAGGACAGGTATGTGTTTGAGAGGCGTTGGCGTTAACACTGGGAATTCCAAGGGCTTGGACAGCAAATGTCCCGGTCCAAGCCCCGTCCAAGCCGCGGTCCAAGGGCTTGGACCGGGACATTTGCTATCCAAGCCCTTGGAACCCCCTTGGAATTTACATAAAATTCCAATCGGTTTCCAAGCCGTTGGACCGTCGGTTTGGAATACCGTAGGACCCATTTGGACCGTCGGCTTGGAACCCCGTAGGACATATTATGATTGATGATTCCAATGGGGTTCCGGCGGCCTGGACGCGGCTTGGACCATAGAGTAACAAAGTTCCAAACGCATTCCAACGGCTTGGCAACAGCTTGGAATGCGGTGGGACCCGTCTGGACCGTCGGCTTGGAACCCCGTAGGACCTGTTATGATTGATGATTCCAATGGGGTTCCGGCGGCCTGGACGCGGCTTGGACCAAATAATAACGACATTCCAAACGGGTTCCAGCGGCTCGGCAACAGCTTGGAACGCATTAGGACCCGTCTGGACCGTCGGCTTGGAACCCCGTAGGACCTGTTATGATTGATGATTCCAATGGGGTTCCGGCGGCCTGGACGCGGCTTGGACCATATAATAACGACAATCCAAACGGGTTCCAGCGGCTTGGCCATAACTTGGAACGCGTTAGGACCCGTTTGGACCATCGGCTTGGAACCCGGTAGGACATATTATGATTAATGATTCCAAAGGGGTTCCGGCGGCCTGGACAAGGATACTGGAGGCCCTTTTCATGGATCCGGTGCAGGCACAGATGGCACGTTCATGGGAGAAAGTTGACTTGGATGAGCCGATCGTCAGAAGCACTGGAATATTAGGTGAGTAAACACTGTCAATTAGACTGCATGGATTGCCCATTCCGGGCGCCCGGATCCATGCCTCCACCCGGATGGAACATGCGTCCGGCCGTTTGGATATGTCACAGCACCCATTTTGGTTGTCTTGGTATAGTCCAAACGTGTGGACCGGACGTTCCGGCCGTTTGGAATTTTGCGGATGTAGATTAACAAAGATAATTGCGAGTAAATCTGCATGGATGGCACGTTCCGGGCGCCCGGAATGGCGTTCCATCCGTGTGGAATACGAGTCTGGTCGTAATGGATATGTTACAACAACCTGTTTTGTTGTCTTAGCATAATCCGAGCGTGTGGAATACCTAATCCGACCGGTTGGACTAAGACATCTTAGTGCGGGTGTAGATTCACGAAGCTGACAGAGGACCATGCTCGAGGACCCGGAGTTCTTCAAGGACAAGCGCAACCTCTCTGTGGTGTTATGCGCGGACGGCATCGAGAAATTCAAAGATAAACTGGGATCTGTGACACCTATAACCTGCCAAGTGGTGAATTACCCTGCACATCTTCGAGGCAAAAGCGAGTTCATTGTGCTTTGGGGCATTATTGATGGCAAACCCAAAGATGCCCAACTCTTCTACGCCACAAGTTCGTGGACGAGATTATTGACATCGAAAAGAACGGTTGCCGGGTGTGGGACGTTATCGAAAACAAGCCTTTCACCGTTCGAGTCAAGTTGTACAAGGTGCTCGAGGATTATGTCGGATTGACCGAAGCGGGGAACGTGTATGGAACAAACGCGAGGATGGGATGTTCCAAATGTTGGATTGTCGGGACAACAAAGGCAGAGTCTTGCATGCAGAAGACGATTTACGCGCAGATGCTACAACAAAATCCAAGTAAGTCTGATCCCTGCTGCATTCTTCCTAGTATGTATTTGGACGGTTGGACAGATTTCAAAATATCTCTGACTGTACTTCCAGGCGTCGGGAGCCCCGGTTCCGGCCGGTTGAACCATTATAGGGAAAATATGGAGAGATCAAAGCTAGTAATTCCACACGCCCGGAACCCGTGCACCCCACGGCCGGACCTGTGTACTCGTGATTTTACACAATATTCTTTCAACTGTATCGTGTTTTTTATGATGTTTGCAGGTGAAGAGCCAGCGATGAGAACGGACAACGAAGTGAGGGAGTTGCAGCACCTGCACGACGGGATGGTTGAAGCGGGTATGCATCCGGAAGTCATTAAGGACAAAATGGCACGGAGTGGGATCAAAGGATCGAGTGCTTTTACCAAGATTGTGAAGTTTAATTTGCCACGCGACTTGCTTTTCGACGTCATGCACATCTTGTCCAACAACTCCTGCCGGATTATGTCAGCGATTCTCGGTGATGACTGGAATTTAAAGTGCCGAAACTTTGCGAGGGCCTATCAGATGCACAGGTCGTGGCTTATTCCTATACCAAGGAGGAATGAAAATGACAACCGGAGCCCAGCAGAACGGCTGAGATGTGAGTACACCACCTGTCCAATATAATGATGGTCCAAACCCCTGATAGACGGTGGTGTAAGGGTTCCAAACGCCCGGAATGCTATTTCCTGAATGAATGTAGATGGTCCACACCCCTGTCACACGTTGGATAACGGGTTCCAAACGCCCGGAATGCTATTTTCTGAACGAATGTAGATAATCCACACCCCTGTCACACGTTGGAGGGTGGGTTCCGAACGCCCGGAACGTTTCTTCATGAATGAATTAAGATTGTATAGGTTTCGTATTGAACCAGGATAGGTTGTGTGCGTGTGTGTGGGATCGATATCTTGTAGTGAAACCCTTTCCGTGGTCCCCTTCTAAGGAGGCCTTGAAGGAGATTATCCCATGGGTAAGAGGGCTCAAGTTTACCCGAGATTCCGGGCCGATTGGGAGGAAGTTTCTGCAAATCAAGGCGGGAACGCAAACTACGCCACGCAAGTTGAAAGCACATCATGGCGTAGTTGCTATCACAAGTGGACTCATGTCGATTGTCAGCGCGTGGATGAACAGTGATGGCCATGTGCTACAACCGGAATTCGCTTCCTACGTTGGGAAATATACGACGGTGGTCCGCGAGATTGTGAGCAGAACCATTGATATCGATGTGAGTATAAACACTGCTTACCCCATGTTCCGGGCGCTTGGAACCGTTTGGAGGCCATATTCCGGACGGTCGGACCTGCTTCATGGTTGTTGCTCATGTTCATATGCTTCGGATTGGAACCACGATTCCGGGCGGCCGGACCAACATTGGATCAATGTTCCGGTAGCACGGAACCTATTCATTCAGGCTATACTGATTTATTCCGTTTTGGGCGTGCGGTTCAGCATCATAAAACTGGCATGGACGCCTTGAAGACAAGGGTATTGGAAGTCCGTGACATCATGGAAGCTGAGCTCTCGCCTGAGCTTTTCGTCATTGCAACGCACCAGCTCGTTCATATTCCGGATCAGATGCGTGACGAAGGACCAGTTCCCGATCTTTGGATGTTCGCTCCAGAGAGCTTCTTCGGCGAGCTGAGACGGATCATCAGGACTCGCTCGCACCCTGTCGCCAGCATGATGAAAGGGGTGGAGTTGAAACGCATGGTAAGTCTGGTACGCGGCTTATACCAGTTGCTACAGGCGAATGGTTCGCCACCAACCATTAGCCAACCACGTAGCGAGAACACCGTGTCCCTGATGTTGGCGACCGGCAACGAGAGGAAGGGCAAACTTGTCTACTCGACACCAGGTACTGTCCAGACTTAAGTGCATATCGTCCAATTTCGGTCCAGGGGTTTGGAAACGTATCATTGAGCAGGGTCCAACCGGTTGGAACTTGCTTGGACCTTTCATTAGACAAAGCCCAAGCCAATAGGGCTCGTTCCATCCACACCCTTCCGGGCGCCCGGAACCTAGGTTCCGGATTAATTCCGGGCGTTTGGAATTAGATCGTCAAAAGCACGCATTGTTTAACAAATTTCCGTTTTGCGGTGCGTAGATGATAAGAAGGAGATACAAGCTTGGCTGGCTACAAACGTGGAGTGGTACGGGAACATTGTCAGAGAATTTAATCGTGCTGAAGACCATTACACGAGGTATGCATGTTTGCTTGACCGAAGCTTTTTTTGACTAATCATTCACGTACGCAGTTTAGTGGTGTTCCCCTCGCCCGGAACTAACGTCCAAGCGCCCGGAACGTGGCCTCCGGGCATTTGGACCATGCAGGAACATTAGACAAAACCGACGTCGCTTGGCGGCTCGTCGCGGCAGGGGCAGTGGCCCAGGTCAAAACTTGACGAGGCCGATACTTCATCAACCTGAAACCTGGCGCAAGAGCCCCGTCACAGGGGAAGTCATTCCGTTTACGGAGATGGAAATGAGTTACGCCTTGGCACCACCGAGAATGTGGACAGAGTATGCTTACGTCAAAGTTCGCAATTTTAATTACAGATCGCTGGAAAGGGACATGAACAAGGCTACTTGTCATCGATATTTCAAGTCTGTCTTTAAATTCTGGAATGTACAGAAGCAGCAAGAAGACGACCAGGACAGGTGAGACATGCCAACTATACATGTTCCAGACGTCTGTATAAGAGTGGAGTGTAGGTTCCGGCCGTTTGGACCATGGTCAAGCTACGTTTCATTAAATCTGTTTAAATATTCAAAAGTTCGAGACGTTCCGGGCGTCCGGAACCATGCTGCCACACGGTTCCGGACGCCCGGACCAAAGCGTCCTTGTAGATCTCGATTTGCAGGTGTTCATGATTCTTTCACTTCTGATGGCAGGTATGGCGAAATTCTGAAGGTCGTCAAGCTTGTCGTGCACACTGACACATATATTCTTGTGAAGTGTAGATGGTTTCCCCTCGAAGCTGCTCTTTCCGATGCGGTCACGCAAAACATCTACCTGCGCACCGATATGCCATGGGAAACCAAAGATGCATTCATCGAAGCGAAGGACATCAACAATCAAGTGGTCGTGGCGCCCATTCCATGGAAGCCTTTGCGGCTTGCACGGTATACCGGTAACAAGGTTCCATTAAATATTCGACATCGGACAGACGTGCTTGCCGTCGTGCTTGACCGCCACGTCGATTTTGTCGGCGACATCGGCGATAGTAGTTCTGATGACGAAGATTAGTTAACTTATTGCCTCGCTCGAGGCGGTAGTGTATCGGTCTCGTTGAGCTCCACGTGCTGCCAAGTCAGAACCTACCAGTTGTAATACTGTAATATATAACATGCATTGTACAGATAATACTAACTTACCTGGAGTTCCAAAGGGGTTCCGAAGGCTTGGATGCACCTTGGAATCCACCAAACGCAAGTTCCGAAGCGGTTCCAAACCATTGGACTAAGCCTGGACCCCATAAGATATCACTTCCATAATCGTTCCAAAGGCTTGGACGGTCTTGAACTGCACGTAGCAAGAATGATCGGTCCAGAGAATTATCAGTCTATATGTCAAGCAATTGCTCATAGCGTTCCGCTCTCAGATCGGGAAGTTCCAAGGGCTTGGAATTTCGGAACACGCTCCCGTGTTGCCCAGAGACTGGGCCTATGGGGTTCCAAGGGCTTGGAATCTTTTGAAACCCCCGCTCGTGCTGCGCAGAGACCGGTCCTATGGGGTTCCAAGCCGTGGAGCCTCCGGGCTCGAGCTTCATTCCTCGTACTAACAAGGTCCAAGGGCTTGGAATCTTTTGAAACCCACGCCCGTGCTGCGCAGAGACCGATCCTATGGGGTTCCAAGCCGTTGAGCCTCCGGGTTTGAGCTTCATTCCTCGTACTAACAAGGTCCAAGGGCTTGGAATCTTTTGAAACCCTCGCACGTGCTGCGCTGAGACCGGTCCAATGGGGTTCCAAGCCGTTGAGCCTCCGGGTTCGAGCTTCATTACTCGTACTAGCAAGTTCCAAAGGCTTGGAATCTTTTGAAACCACGCCCGTGCTGCGCGGAGACCGGTCCAATGGGGTTCCAAGCCGTTGAACCTCCGATTTCAGACTGCCGACCTCAGACTGGAAAGTTCCAAAGGCTTGGAATTGTCTAAAATGAATTCCAAACCGTTGGAACCGCCTTGGACCGACGACTTCGGTCATACGTAATCCGAGGACATAGGTCCAACGGCTTGGAATCGACCAGGACCCATTGGACTAACAAATTTCGGTCCAGCCCCTTGGAACCCCGTAGGACCGTCGGCTTGGAACCCCATAGGACTCCTAGGGAAAAACCCAAAGCTTCACCTTGCAATTCCCGGCGGTTTCCAAAGGCTTGGAATTTTACCAAATATTTTCAGGACGGTTCCGGGCGCCCGGAATGGTGCCGTCCAAGCCTTTGGAATAATCCCTATTTTGTAGGGCCCCTTACCTACCCAATGCCCATACTGACCTAACTTTGAGGTGCTGTAACAGGAAGTGTAAAATGTTTTTTCAGTTAAATCTTTGGAGACTGACCATAGTAAGGACTAAATAAGCGTAATATCCCAAAAAAACAGATTCTGAAAATATTTTTTTCCAATGTTTTCAAGTACAGCCCAGGTACAGCCCCAAGTACAGAGCAGGTACCGAGTAGCACAACTTTGACCGCCATTGGGTTGTGAACCCGAGACGTAGGTTGAACGACCAGTATTGTGATAACGAATAGTTCGTTCATAGTACTGTGCATGCGTGTTCCGCACATGCTTAAAGCAAAGATGGTTCTTGTTTGTTACTTCAAGATGTATCTTGCTTTGCCATCTTCGAGTTCGACGTACGAACTCTCGATGACAGGTCATTCAAGTCTTTCCTTGAATAATGACAGATGATGTGACATTATCATCTGGCGATATGTACAGTCATGGTCGACCGTACTGACGACTGTCATAATAATATATGACACGACTCGACATGACATGACATGGTATGACCTGTCTGACAGGTATGATACGTATGACATGTATGACACATATGTCATCGGTCATGACCCTGACACATCGGGTGCCGGGTGGTTGACCTTGCAGCCCGAGTTACGAGTGAATAAGTAGAGCACTTGAGAAGTGTTTAGCCTTCAGAACTCGGAACCGAACTATCGTTTGCACCTCAATCTGGCCCTGATCCAGTATATTGTAAAAACCGAATTGTGTACCTTTGCACGTTTCAATCAAAAACATCATTCCGAGTATACGTCGTAGTGCCCCTTGGCACATTTGGTATCTTTGTGCGTTTGAACGACTCCGCGCGTTCAACCACGGACCTGTTATAACTTACGGAATACTGCAGGGGAGGAGCTGTACTTTTGGCTACCTTTGCGCAATTTCTACGTTAGAAAATCTTTTCTTTTTGTAGAAGGACTCCAGCAAATACCTCCAAAAGTCATTAAAAAGCAGTATCCGGCTTCCTTAACACTGGGGGCTCAAACTGGCTCTTCGACCCAAGCATGCCTGACAAGATCTTAAAACCAAACTTCGTCTGAGGCCAGTTCCGACCGATTTCGAGCAGTAAGGTTGGATACTAGGGTCTATCATGGCCCCATTCCAGGCATGCAACTAGTTACAGACCCCTAAAAGCAGCAAAAACAGCGAAAAACAGCACTTTTTAGCAGTTTTAGCCTATTTTTAGCCTACCCCAAACCCTTCTCCAACAGTCCCCACCACCAAAAACCTTCTCCCCAGACCCCACAGAACCGCCCAGAACCTTCCAACACCACCCACACGGCCACCAGCAGTTGGGAAAACCGCCCAAAACAGCGCCTTAGCCAGTTTATGGCAGTTCCCCCACAAAAGCACAGAAAAGAGTGGTGGAAACAGGGAGCCTTCAAGTGGCTATTTCAACCGGACCCTACCTTCCCGCCGGCAGGAGCCTACGATAACTCCCCAGAGGGCCCCTTCCCACCTTCTCCTTCTCCCTCTTCCTCAGACGACGAGGTGGAAGACAACTAGGCGCCTGGACAGCATACACCCTGGCTATACCACCAGTCCGCCACTTTCGCGAGTGGTACTACCAGGGGTTTACGGTTTTTGTCTTCAACTACCCGGACCCGTATCATCCAGACATACCTGTGCTTCCTGGTGAAACCTTGGCTGGAGCCCCACCGTCTCCAGAAGTCAGCCCTCCACCTTCTCCTCCTCCTTCCCCCCTCCACTTCGACGACTCTGAATAAAATAAAAGGCGAGCACTCCCTACTTTCTGCTCACCTGTGGCTTTTGCCACACCCAGTCTGTGAAGATCTAATCAGCTCAGCAGCCAGTATGTCACAGCAGATATCAGAGTCCTTTCCCAGCATGGGGGTCAGCGCAGAGCCGTTACGCCCCCCATTGTTCTCACCCCTCACCTTTCCATCTCCCACTACATACGCTTCCGCTCACCCCCTTCCACACCCAGGCACCACCATGCCCTATACCGCGGTGCCCCGCCCATACACCATGCCGGATGGCACCCCCGCGCAGGCTGTATGCGGCGTTGGAACGGCTCCAATTGGGTACTGCCCCAATCAGCGCCCCTCGCTGGGGGAGTGTCGCCGGTGCCGTTCACACTGGGGACCCACCACCCTATGGGCTCATACCCCACGCCGTTCCAACAACAGCTGCAGCTGCAACATCAGCAGTGGCTCGCGTACCAGCAGCATCAACAGCAGTGGCTCCAGCAACAACCGCTGGAACCGATGC
>LGRX02003428.1:0-13603 GCA_001247695.2 Cymbomonas tetramitiformis
CCGCCCCGCCCCATCCCCCGCTCTCCACACCAAACACCCACCCCATCGCGCCCCACTCCGCGCGTCAGCCTCGGGCCTGCCGCCTTCCTCCCGCTGCCTCCTGCACCCTTCACGCACCCTCCTCCACAGCACACCCTCTCTCGCGCACCGCAGGCATCACGCACCCTTTCCGCGTGTCAGCCCCGCCCCCTGCCCCTCCACCACCTCCGCTCAGAGTACGCACATCCAAGATCAAGCGTGTGCAGCTTGCACTCTGAACTTTTACTTAACTTTCATAGGTTACCCCAACTTCGCGCCGTTTTGGACATCATTGCACAGGTTTGCATTTCATAACACAACACCTTAGAAGTTGAATTCGGTAGAAACCACACCAGCACATGTCAGCTCGGTGTTGTCGCTAATCCTGGAGTGCCAGTACTGCATATCGTTGGCATCTATTCTGCGAAAGTCCAAATAATCCGGCCCACATAGCTCAACAAAGGAATATCGCCCCGCTTCACTATCTAGGGCCATTACAGTTCCAGTGCAGACTGCAAGAGTGTCCCACACTACGGCGGTATCCCTCTCGGATGCCCCCCTTGTCTACCCCAATACTCCGCGAGGGGCTGCAGTGGCCGTCAACTCTGCCCCACCTGGAGGGGCTTCCCATCTTGGCGCGGGTCTCCGCTCCACCTCTCAGTCGAACGAGTCGAGCCGAGCTGCTCTGCCGCTATAAGCTGCTCGGTAAAGAACTGCCGCGTATCTCCTTGCTTGGATACAAGTTATCTCGTCTCACGGGTCCGAGCTCACGGAACGCTTCTTTGCCGCCGGTTCGCTTTCCTTGTGCTGGAGCCCTGTCGAGCCCAGACAGCGCGCGGGTTTCCTTACACTGCAGGATGCGCTGTTCATGAGACCGGCATGCGTGCCTGCACTCCAAAGCGAGGTTTGCAAAGCAGCCAGTACCATGGAAACATCTGAAGTCTTGCTAAGCAGCGTAACGCTAGTGGCACAAACTTGGCCAGTGGCCCGGTGACAGGCCAAAGTGAGGGCTCCCAGGTCCCAGCCCTGCTGGGTGTGGTCTGAGCGATCAACGTGCCGGAAGGTGTGTAACCTCGCAGCACCCTACCTGGAGCCTGAGCCGACCCGCCCCTCCTCAGGGGCAATGAAGCCCACGCGGGAAGTTACAACAACCACGCAATGCCCTGGCAGCTCCGTGAAAGGATGCGAAACCCTCGCAGGAACCTAGGCCACAAAAGCTGGGAGTGAGACTTGAGGTGACACCACCAGCTGCGTGCAAGGGTTCACTCTACCTGCACAATTGGAACGTAGAGATGGAACCCTAAATCGCCGAAAGCCATGAGAGCGAGAGTAAAATTATACGAACATCTCTCTCTAGGAACTGTTGATCGCCGACTTTCCTTCCGTCATCAGTGATGACCGTCATTCAGGAGACGGATCGTCCGATCTCACTCCTCGGATCGCGGAAATGGAGAATCGCGAAGTGGCGGTTCGAAGTCCAAGTGTCGCAGAGTGTCGCTCTTAAGTCGGAAATTGGTGAAAATACTTCACTTTTCCTACCTGCTGACGATTGCTGCGTCTTTCTTCTCCGTTTCCTAACGCAAGTTTTCTTCTTACAATCATGAGTTCCGCAGCAATCGCTACAAATTCTGATTTGCGGAGGGCGACCCGCGCCTCCCGCAGCGCACGGCCCCGTCTGCTTGATGAGAATTCCGTGCCCAACGTTATGTCGTCCGCGTTTAATGCATCGACCTCGGCTCCGCGGGTCTCCCCTCCGCGGGAGGAGCCCGCAATCTTTCGCTCGTTGGGTCTTAATGAATCTGAAGACGGTGACGAGGTGGTCGACGCGGGGGAAAGGTGGTCCCGAGAGAATGTTGAAACGCCGGAGTCGCCGTCCGGACCGTCCTTGTTGCAGGAATTGTCGTTTGGCGACCAAGCTGCCCCTGGACGCGCTGACTCTCCTCCTCCGGCAAGAAATGTGCTGCAGAGAACGTCCTTGGCGGAGGATGTTGCGGGGGGGGCCAGCCTCCCTCTCCGTCCGCAGGCGTCCCGCGATGAAGTCCACCACGCGACGGAGGAAAGGCTGACTATTCCCGACCTGACGGTGAACGCCTTTACTGGACTTAACTTCTTCGTGCTGCCTAGCAAGGAATTACTTTTGAACCCCTCAATCTTTAAGACCGAGCACCTTCGGAAGATCTGTGCCAAGGTCCCTGGTCTGGAGGTGTCGAACAACCAGTCCAGAGCAACTATGGTTCGGAATTTGGAGAGCTTCCGCGAGGTGCTGGAGAGGTCACGTACGCCCCCGACGGGGGATATGGCTACACCTGTGACTTTGACCCCGCGTACTGATCTGAACGCGGGGGGGCCGGTCCCCCCGCCAATGGGGGACGTTCCGACTGACTTGGTGTCCCGGGAATCGGGACACCAAACGCCTCCAGTTGTCCCTGTCACCGAGGGCACGGGCCCCCGGCGGCCCCCGTCCCCGTTGTACGTCCGGCCGGGAGCCGCGCAGACCCCGACGTACCCGCCGGGGTTCGGCCCGCACACGGACCCGAATGCGGAGCAAGGTCTTTTCTCTGGCCTCGACCCCCCCGCAAGCCAAGCACAAGAACCTCTGCAACCAGCCCAGGTAGCTAGCCCGAGCGCTCCTGCTTGACCTCTCCTTTCCTTTAGAAATTTGAATTCGTTTCGGTTTAATTTGCTAGGGCCTTCTCCTTCCCTGTAGTTTGATACAAACTTAATCAGCCTGTTCAAACCCGTTTCACTAGTTAGGAATTCTTCCCCTCTTTTAGAATAGTCCGGTCCCCGTCCTTGTCACAAAGAGTAATTAGTTAGGGCCCTTGCAGTAATCTAGGAGCGCAGTGCCTGGGCTTGTGGGCGCTTCCTAGGTGGTGAAATTTGGTTCTTGTAAACTTTTATGCTGCTGTTTGTAGCCTGCCAATTTAAAAAGTTTTGACTTGCTTTAAAAAGTTTGAATTTAAAATGCTGCTTGTGTCCCGTGGGGACAACAAGAACTTGGTTATCCTCACACTGAGTGAGGCTCTTCTTGGAAGAGTATGTACCCCGTGGGGGTTTTTGTTGTCTGAAATCCTCAATCTGTGAGGTGTCTCCTCTTGGAGGGACATTGTACCCCGTGGGGGTTGTTTATGTGGACAATTGGTTCCAAAATATCTGGTCGGATGTAAGCTCCTGGTTATGGGCCTTCTTGACAAAAATTGGTTGATATTGCAGGCTCGGGAGGCTGATGATGAAGTGGTGCTCACAAGAACTCTGACTGCCCCAACGGTGGGAGATGATTGTGCCATTTGCCTAGCCAGCCTGCTAGGAGAAATGCCGTGTGTGTCAACTGCATGCAATCACCACTATCATGTAGCCTGTTTCGATGGCCTGGATGAAATGTACCATTTGACCAGCTTGGTCCAGCCAGCAGCAATACATGCTGTTTTCACCATGACCTATAGAAAAGTAGTCAGATGTCCATTGTGTAGATCTGTGCTGATTGTGGATGAACTCCCATATGGGGAGGACAGATTCACATATCTGTGGTAGATATAGTTGTATTATTTTTCTGAGGGCAGTCTTGCATGAGAGTTGTAATTTCCTGATTGTTGCATTGTTTCAAAATTTTGGCATTAATTGTTGTGATTAGGATCGAAATTGTTTGTTGTTATTATGATGATAAATAATTGCTGCAATTGAGATGAATGCTATTTGAAAATATGAATTTGTTTATATTGAAAATATGAATTTGTTATATTACAACTTGAATTGCTGTGAGGATTGCTGAAAATAGGATTGAAATTATATGCTGTTATCATTATGATGAAGTTGCTCTGATTATGACAAAATAGTTCCTGTGATGTTGGACAATAAGTACTGCATTTATGATGACTATGATTGCTTTGTTCGATGTGAGGATAGGTATGAAAATTTCTTTGATCCGATCGATAAAAAATTGCATGCTCGTGACAAGCTGATGCTGGAATTAATGATTAGGGAGGGTGATGTGATTGCCTCAGATTATGACCCCTAGTAGTTAAGTACCGATTATAGCCCACCACCAAATAAGTAACTAATAAATACAAGAAATAATTACGTAATAAATTGAGAATAAATTACGTGATTAAATGTGTATACAATAAAAAATAAAAATAAAAAATAAATCTACAATAATAATAATAAATGTAAAATAAATGTAAAATAAAAACAAAATATAAAAGATAAAAATTGTAAGTAAATGAAAAGTAAATTAATTAAGTTCTCAATATATATACATGTTAATTGTTCTTAAATCATTTGATACCTTATAATTGAATACCTACGTTCCATTATGCCTATTCTAAAAATATTACGGTGGGTACACCCACCGTAATGTGAAACTTTGCATGCTCATACCGACAGCGCAAGTAGGTTGCGGGGGTCAAACCTATAGATTTTCTGTGTCCCAAGAGGTTGATCAAAGGCTAGAAAACTTAATTTGCACGACTCCGATAAGTTTTGGCCACATGCCACACCCTTGAAGTTGGAGAAATTACGGTGGGTAGGAATTATCCCTTACGATGGGTATACACAATTAACGTTATTTGTAGACTCCTGGAGCTTGGTATAATATCGAGATACGTATTTTTTCGTTATGTACTTTGATTTTGATATATAACCGACGTAGCTTAGGGTACACATGAGCTGCCACCTCGCGGACCTCCATATATCGCACGTTCAAAATCAGGTGGCATGCACACCAAAAAGATAATATTCACACTGTATTACAAGAATTTTAGTTCTGAGTTTGGGTTTCACTTTTTCTGGCTAATGCGTCATTTCTGGCGCATGTGGAGGCTCCATAGAGGTTCACGGGAGTGTCTAGAGCAAGTTCGTCACTGCTCACATGCCGTGATTCGCAGCCAATCAGCGGGAATTATTAATACCCTTCGGGTGGGTATACCCACCGTAAGCACCTCTTACGGTGGGTATACCCACCCTTCGTAGAATAGGCAATTAACTCTAAAATTTCTTTACAATATTCATTATTCATTTCTTGACTAAACATTGTCATTTGAATATAATTATCTACATTACAAATTGTTATATTACCATCATCACATATTTTGACTGTTAAATAATTGTAACAATCCTCACCAATTCTATTTTTTCTTGCTATATTTAAAGCAGGAATATGGGTACAATTTTCGTTCATATTTTCAAAAAATTCTTTTTGCATACATTTAATTGTATCTTCAAATGACAACTTAATCTCTGAATAGAAAGAGGCATCAAAATTTCTAAGTTCAATTACAAATTTGCATTCATCTTTATAGCTCCTTCTTATATTTACATCAATATAGTTATATATTTCTTCACCATGATATACTTTTCTCATAAAATTCAAAGCCGGAATTCTTTGACATTCGGAACCACCATCCAAATTTACTTCGTCACACAAATACAACTCCATTACATCTGAGCTAAATTGAAATTTCCAATTTTCTGAACGACATATTGGACATTCTACAACTCCATCACCTGTTTGACCTTTCATTTCATTCGAACACTCATCACATATTGTACCTTCGTTGCAAACTTGGCAAATAAAGTTGAATGTATCATAAGATTTGTGTTCAAAAGACTCAAGACAAATGCAACAATGTTTGTTGTCAATAGTATTCATCTTGCTTTGTTTACACTACTGAGTTACACTCTTTAAGTGGATTTTATTTTTTCGAGGTTTTTTGTCCCCCTGAAAAACCGAAGAAATTTACACAATTAAATTAAAAGGAAATCTTGCAGGTCCTCGATTGTTGTTATTTGTTGGTAAATTTGCAATAGGTCGTGATGTCACTTGTGGTGATTGTATATTTGCAGATTTAATTAACTTTTTCTTTTTGGAATATTTTTTACGAGGTTTCGTGCCTTTTTTGGAATGATATTCTTTGGCACATTTTTTTAATGTTTCGTTCCATTCAGCACGAGTCATAAATGTGTATATATTAATATATATTTTTTTATGGTTGATTAGCTCTACTTGCACGTTGTCCTCTTGTATACATTTGCGGACTTGCTTCTTCTTCTATAATTTCCACACCACTAATATCATCATCGTCATCATCATTATCTAAACGTGCAGGGCTAGGGCTAGGTGAACCTTTATGAGCTGAATTAAATAATGCTTGTCTTAAAAAAGGATTTATTGTCATTCTTTTTGATGGTCCAGATTCTTCTTGATTTATTGGAGTTGGTGACAAACTTTCTAAATATTTAACATCGTCATCATGTTCTGAAGCAGGTGATACATAACTTCTTGGAGTTTCTACATCAGATTCACTTAAATCAGCAAACCTTTGTAAATTGTCCGCTCTTGTATATTTTTCCGGAACAAAAACATTGACATCACTTCTTTTTAAATTTCGAATCAAATCAACTGAATTTATCAAAGGACTTTGGGAAATAGAAGTATAGAATTCAACACTATTTTGAGAAGGAGCGGTCATAGCATAATTGTTAGAAGCTAATTTAGAGTATCCATGAAATATTGATTTATTAGATGCAGCATTTCTAAAGCCTAATTCGTTTAGACAATATTGTTTGACAATATCATCAGTCAATATCTTTCTCATATATTTTATAATATTACATATATATTAATTGTTTCGTCTATTTTGTTGTCTATCCGCAGGATGAGGTGGTCTTAAAATTCTTCCATACCGCCTTAATTGATGACGAGCTTTACATTGAATTTTATTTCCAAGCGGACGACCTGAGGGTGCAGGGTCTTTATATCCACAATAAACATTATTATTCAGCCTTCGTTGAGCCTGTGTTTGATTAGCTCTTACCATAACAATATATATAATACAATCGATAAAAATCATCGTAAATCAATTTCCGTTTCATTATCTTTATTATTTTTATTTTGACTTCTTGTCCTTTTAGATATTCGATTAGAAGATGAGACACCTTCTTTCCTAAGAGTTCTTTCTTTTTTATTTTGTTTAGAAACTAATTCAGAAACTGTAGGTTCATCACTGGATTTCTTATTATTAGAATTGTTACCTTTGACTGACAATAATTCTCGTGGTTTATATCGACGTGCCAAAGTTTCTTTACCGTCTTCGATAATATAACTCAATCCTTTTATAGATTTTACTTTATATATTTTTGTCGACCATCGTTGAGATTCTTTATCAAACGTTTTAGTTTTAATTTTAATCCTAACTTTATCACCCGGTTTTATATCTATTTTTTCAAGAAGCTTAGTCAATTTATTCCTTTTCAATAAAATATTTCTGATGGTCTTTGTTAGGTTCATATTATCAGGAGTTGATTTATCAATATTTGCAGAATTTTGTGTACTATTATAATTTTTGACAACAGAATCCAAATAATCAATCCAGTTTACGGTGTCTTTACTTTCTTCTATTTTTTTGAATTTCAATTTTAATGTTCTATTAAATCTTTCTACCATACCCATAGTAGTATGGTCTTCAGTTTCATTTAAATAATGCTCAATATTGTTGTCCTTCAATAATTTTTTCATAGACTTATTTGTAAATTCTACACCATTGTCCGGAGTCAATATATTCATTTTTGAATCTTTTATTAACTTTTTAAAAGCAGGAATTATTCCTTCAGCAGAATCAATGTTTTTGTTATTTTTATCTTTAACAGTATTTGATTTTAATGGATATGCATAGGCCTTTCGTGTATTGATATTAATAGCCGTCAATATAACGGAGTAACCTCTATTTTGTTTTTTGAATTCAGGAATAAATGCTAAATCAGCCTGAACATAATTCTTGTTAGGGTCTTTGCCGTAAATAGGAAATAACTCTTTTCTATTGATTTTCTTTTTTTGAGAAAAGGTTTGATTGACTTCAGTTTTTTCTATAGCTTCCTTGACTTCTTTTTGTGTGACTTTATAGCCAAGAGATTTTAATTTGGCCGTGAATGGTGATACAGCACTTAATCCGATTTCGGGGTCTAAATAAAAGTCTTGTATTTGTTTTTCAGTGATTGACTTGCTCATTATTATAAAGGAATATCTTTATGTCCCCAAGGTAAAATATTGAAATTGTCCCACTGAATGTATCCTTTATCATAATTTAATGAAAAGGATTTTGTTTCGCTTCTTGTTTCTATACCAAGAGCTGCATAATGTTTGTTTTCATCAATTTTTCTTGGTTTTCTAAGAACGTCGTATTTTAATTCCACAATTTTTCCGTGATTGTATAAAATGATATCTTTGATTTTTTCATGATTGATACTTTCAGAGTTTTCATAATTTAATGGAAATCCTTTTACCTTAGTCATTGTCGTTCCATTATCAAATTTTAATGAATATGATTTAGGTGCTGTTGCTACAAATTCGATGCATGTTTTATATTTCTTTTTCTTATCATTGTATAGCTCGTCCGTTAATTCTCCTAAGTAATCACCAAGCTGTTCTTTGTATACTTGTCCATTTGTTTCATTTTCGATGTATATCACCGAGTCAATATCATGAGATAGAACTTTACCAAATCCTACATCGTCCATAATGTTGAATACGTGTTTATTTGGTGCATCTTCAATGTATACCACTGAGTCGGTATCGTGATATAAAACTTTGTCGAATCCTACATCGTCTGTCAGGGTTATGACCGATGACATATGTGTCATACATGTCATACGTGTCATACCTGTCATACATGTCATACCATGTCATGTCATGTCATGTCATATATTATTATGACAGTCGACAGTATGGTCGATCATGACTGTACAGGTCGAGTCGCGTCATACATTTATGACAGTCGTCAGTACGGTCGACGATGACTGTACATGTCGCCAGATGATTATGTCATATCATCAGGCATCCCTGTCATCGAGAGTTCGTATGATTGAACTCGAAGATGGCAAAGCAAAGATACATCTTGGAAACAAACCAAGAACCATCTTTAGCTTTCAGCATGCGCAGAACTCGCATGTGCAGCATGAACGAACTAGTCGTTACTACCATGCTGGTCGTTCAACCTACGTCTCGGGTTCACAACCCAATGGCGGTACCATCTAAGATGATGGGTGACGTAGGTATAAAAGTGAGGAAGCGTTGTGCTTCAGCAGATCCTCTTACAGAGACTGCACTCACAAACCCGCTCATCCGTTCACCTGCATTGCTGTCCAACTTTGCAGTGTTTCATTGTATATTGATAATATATTCACGGCGCTTGTATCTACAGCCGTATCAGTGGTATTCTCAAAGTCGTCAAGGCACGATACTCGAGAACCCAAGTGGGTGCAGTGATAGACATAGCATATTTAATATTGTTCGCAGGTTTGCAGGAGGGCGCACATACGACAGCGTTCGCATAAATTGAATATCTGCAGCCCGAATAATATACGTTCGCATATCGACAGCACAGAAATTGCGCGAGAAGATTTTCCGCAGCGTACTCGCAGAAACAGCTGATCGCACATATACGCGATAAGGTGTGCATATGGCATATATCGGCGCAGCAATGAAATGTACACGATAAATGGTTCGCGGATATATGTATGTTCGCAGATGCGAGAAATCATCAGCAAAATCGTTTCCGCGCGGAAAATCATCAGCGCAGTATCGCAATTTTCATGATTGTGCTGAATTGCTTTTTGTACGGCTTCATATATGTTGATGCGCGATGGTCGCATACTGCGCGATGGTCACATATTTTGCAGAAGTTGATCGCAGCATGCGCGCGCTTGCAAGAATCACGTTCGAAAATTGTCTAGAATAATATATGACATAGTGGTCATCGACAGAATTTTGATTTGTACACATGTCAGCGCTCGTATCATATGCTGATGAATGGCGACGACAATTCATACTTTTCATCAGCAGCGCGCTCGCATTTGTATACAACGTACATCAGCGATTTTTGCAAATCATCTACGCACTGTTTACAATCACTGCGTGCAATGATTTATGGCCTGTCAGCATAATATATACCTTTCATGATTTCATAAAATGCGAGGAATGCTCGATTTTAGCACGTACAGTTTTAATGTGTCTACATGCAGTGAGAAGCACACATGTGTACGCGCGATAAAATCATATGCAGAATGATTGTATATATGCAGGAATGCTAAGAGCACATGATCGCTATGCTGTGGATACATACTGCTGTGAATGCCTTATTATCATACTGCAGCAGATTCCAATGTTCTGATGACCACACAAATACTTTTGATCATCAGCATTATACTTATCAGCAGCACAATGATCTGTGCACAATATGTGTGTGCAGATCAGCACACACACACATACACTCATTTCACTTACAGCAATCATCAATACACAGTGCATATACTTCTATATCATGCACACATCTTATGCTGAATGATTGCAATGTTGTGAATGGTACATACTTTATTATACTGTACAGCTTGATCACGATAACAGCTGTAGTACATAGAGCATAAGCATATTGCAGTGAATGCTAGTTTATATTCGAATCCATGTTGCAAAGGGTGCCTGACAGTAAATCTCAACACCATAATTAGTTTGTCGTGCCCTGGTGGAGCCGAGATGCTCTCCAGGTAACATGTACATTCTATGGTGGATTACTTGAAGGAATGCTCACCTGAGCTTCATGTAAAATCTATCAGTAACTCATTTCGTAATGAGATTATCATGGAATTACAACAATCCCTAAACTATATATATCATGTTAGATGTAATCAGTACGTGGTATGCTGACAATCTGCATGATAGGTTGTTAGGATATTGTGATATCCATAAAGATCTTGCAAAGTGTGTGCAAGTAAACACACACACACACACTAGTACTAATCAGCACAATACACTGCACAAACACTAGCATTCATTATACATGTTGACAATACACTGACTCCAAGTGTAATGATCAAGTATTGTATTAATACATAATACATAGATACCATCCAGCAAACACATGTGCGTGCTGGATGTCAGTGATGGCGATAGTAATGGTAACAGGATAAAACAACATGCTGTAGGGCTGGATGGAGAATATCTCCAGACCCGAAGGCAGTAACAGTGTTCAATATGCAGCTGGTAACTGCTGAACACTGTCCATGCCATTTTTACTATCGCTGGAGCAACATCAATATCTACATTGCATTCTGACAGTTGATACAGATGATCACTTCACATGCATGTACCAACTCAGATCAGCAACCATACATGAATTGACAAAAGGTGGTTGTGGACGTACACACACACAAACATTGTGTTGTGTAAAAACTGCTTAGATTACATCTAGCAGTGTCCAGATGTATTTGAACACAAAGATATCACTTGATATACTCGTTGTATACATCCAAATATATCTTAGGATCTGACACAACTGTGAATTCATTTACGGTTGATTTATCTTAAATATCACCAGAGAGTGCATTTGCCTCCATGAGTTTCAATCAGAAAAACCCACATTACATGTTCACTATACATGTTGATTTTTGAGATATTCACTGTTGTGCCATGAAAAATATCATGTGCAAAAGTGAAGAATGTTGCAATATTTCTGTAGCTTGCAACACACACACACACACACACACTGAGATATGATATATATATTATCTGAAACATGGCTGAAAAGGGCTGTAAAATCGGTGAAAAATGCTGGCGATAAATTTCAAAACTGAAATTTCGACCTCATTTTATTTCAAATAATATTTTAATACCTATTGAGGTATGTGAAAATCACAACAACCATGGTCATATCTCGTGTAACACCCTAGATATTAGGTGTGTAATATATAGGGGTGAACATATTGGCTGTAACGAAAAATCGGTCAAAATACAATACGTGTAATTTTTTGCAAATTCGGGATTGATTTTTTTTGCTATAATGAATATTTATCTATCAAATAACAATCCCTGAAAGACATAACACGTGTAACACCCTGTAACACCCTAATATTTGAATGTGTGTGTCAGGGGTGTAACGTACCCTCTGAAAATCACTTAACATTCACTTAGGTATTGAATGCAGTTTTGCTTAAAAATCTTTGCAAAAACATTATACTGCTTATTTTTACCTGTATTAGGGTTACTGATATCAAGTAACACCCTAAACACTGTATTGAGTAACAGGGTCACTGTAACTATATATGCTCTAAAATGCCAGTTTTATTTCGTAAAACTTCGTTTTTTGGTATTATTATATCATGCTAAATCATCATAGACATGATAATACTATGGGCAACAACCCTAAAACTGTAACAGCTAATTCCTATAAGGAATGTATGCTGAATGAGGTATTGGCAATTGACAACTGCCACTGTATCACACACTTCCTTGAAGGGGGAAGAAGGTGAATATATGTATATGCATAACCTCATCATAATATACAGATATACCAATAACTATAAGTTGACTCTTGCTCAGCATTTACATTCTCGAGTAAGTTTGGAATGCTGAACTATATACATAACATATAACCTGATACCATGCTTAATTGCATTTCCTGGATCAGAAGATGATAGTTATATAATGTATATATATATATCCCACCAGATATACTTTGGCACTATAGCTGTATATAAGAGTGGGAAGGACAAGTGCATCGCTGTAAGACTGGTTGATGTAGTCCCAGTGCTGAAAGCAGAATTTGGCACCTGAATAACAGCTGATAAATGTTGGTGACCATCATGCAAGACCTTCCAAGCGTAACTCCTTTGATCCTAAGATGCAAGTGAATTGTTCATAAATGTTGACATCACATAAAAGCATTCTGATAAAAACCCTATATATTCATATGAGATGTCGTCACTACAATGACATGGGTTTTTGAATCGTCGAAATAAGTATAACTCCGATGAATTCATTAGTACAGAATAAGCTGTTGAGATTATTCTCCGGCTGGATTGCAATCATTCACAATCCCTGTACATTCCGGTGACAAAATATTGCACTGGACTGATCACCACATTGGTATAATCTGTGATATATAAGTCACCAGAGAAAGCATTGCAATCAGCACAATGTTGTATAGACTCACAAAGATGAGTAACATATATTATCAGATGTAATAAACAGAGGCACAATGTGACCTACGCTAAAATCGCGTATGCTCGGGCACTGTATTGTGACCTGCGCTAAGATCGTGTATGCATGGACACAACATGACTCGTGCCAATTACGTGGACATATTTTTTGCCACGACATCACATCTGAAATCAATGAATCACTCAGAGAGAAGGTGTTGACATCAGTATACCACCATTATATATATAGTCATGAGGAGTTTAAAGAAGACATAGTCTCTCCGATATTGACAAACATGGTACATATATATATATATATCCATGCTCTCTGATCATATATTGACATCCCACAGCATACGATAATGGTAATAGCAAACCATTTCGCTGCTGGAGGGTAGTGTTGTATTTTATACAGCACATGCATAAGCACTATATGACCCACGCTGATGACGTGAATTCGGGCTGCATCCCAAGAACTGCAATGCACCTTCGGTGCAAGGGGCTGCATCCCGAGAACTGCTATCCAGCTTCGTAGTAAGCGTCCACGTCATCACATAGAGGTCGGACCTCTGTTGTATTTGAACGGCGCTTGACAACCGCCTAGCAATACACTTCCTTGAGG
>LGRX02003429.1:9164-33606 GCA_001247695.2 Cymbomonas tetramitiformis
TGTTGCGAGGCTCAACGCTGCCATCACCGCTGGACGTTGCCCCCAAACGGCCCCTCTTCCCTCACTAGGCGACGGAAGCTGTGCACGCATCAGGCAGGTAAATATGTCATAATGCAGCTGCGCAGCGCGGATAAGGGGACAGAGCTACCTTTCAGGTCATGGGGAGTCCCTGACCCCTTCATGACCTGAAAAGTAGGTCTAAGGGGGGGACTGTGCTGGTACAAGCGCGCCCGCCGCGCTTGTACTGAAATGTTGTCTAGAGTCGGCGCACTTACACTGTTAGGCGCGGGTTTCCTCCCAGGGGGGGGCACCAGTACAGGTTCGCCGGCGCAGAGATGCACTAGTACAAGCGCGCCCGCCGCGCTTGTACTGAAATGTTGGGTTCAGAGTCGGTGCACTTGCACCATAGGTGCGGGCTTCTCCCGGGGGGGGCGCCAGTACAGGTGCGCCGGCGCAGAGATGCACTAGTACAAGCGTGCCCGCCGCGCTTGTACTGAAATGTTGTCTAGAGTCGGCGCACTTACACTGTTAGGCCCGGGTTTCCTCCCAGGGGGGGGCACCAGTACAGGTTCGCCGGCGCAGAGATGCACTAGTACAAGCGCGCCCGCCGCGCTTGTACTGAAATGTTGTCTAGAGTCGGTGCACTTGCACTGATAGGTGCGGGTTTCCTCCCAGGGTGGGGGGGGGGCAGTAATGGTGCGCCGGCGCAGAGATGCACTAGTACAAGCGCGCCCACCGTGCCTGTACTGAAATATTGTCTAGAGTCGGCACACTTAGACTGATAGGCCCGGGTTTCCTCCCAGGGGGGGGCGCCAGTACAGGTTCGCCGGCGCAGAGATGCACTAGTACAAGCGCGCCCGCCGCGCCTGTACTGAAATGTTGTCTAGAGTCGGCGCACTTACACTGATAGGTGCGGGTTTCCTCCCAGCCGGGCAGCAGTGCGCCGGCGCAGAGATGCACTAGTACAAGCTCGCCAGTACAAGCGCGCCCACCGCGCCTGTACTGAAATCATGAGATGGCACTCCCAGGGCAACGTCATGTGTAAGCTCGAGGGGGGCTGAGTGATACGAGGCTTGCCATTTAGCGCGGCCAGAACCGCACAGGACGACTCAGCATGCAGGCGTGGGCCCGGGCCTAATCTGAGACTCGGCTCATAACGCAAGGCGCAGACCACCTCAAGGGCAGGGTGTGGCATATTTCCAACCTATCTAAATTAGAGCCATTTCCATCTCTAACTCATCATCGGGTCTATTCATTTTGCATATTCACACAAAACACCCGACCCTATAGACTGTTATCCCACAACACTCTACTTTGAATTTTGATGGGAAATCATGCGAGCCAATTTTCAGCTACTCAAATTTCGCGCAAGCTGGCAGATCTAGAGATGGATCTTGAAGCAATGAGAGCTGGCTCACATCAATATTCTCGGATAATCTCTTGGATGACTCTTAAAAGTCCCCAATGATATAAACAAATTGTGATTCATTCTGGTGGCAATATCACTCAGTGCGGTGTCCCCCAAAAAGTACACTCCTACCTGCTGAGTATGGAAGTGGCGTATCCGGATCAGAAATAAGATGAATCCATTGATGATTGCACCTAATTACACCTATCCAACTGCATGTGAAGCAGTCCCGTCGGCATGGTAGATAAGTTGTCACATGCACGCACACCAAATAGATGACTGGATGACGCTTCACACCCAACACGCATCCTCAGGTGGTTACTCCCTGGGTGAGCACCCATATAAAGAGAGCACAATGGTGCACCAGGGACGGTCAACGCTGGGAAGCGGGTGCTTGAAGGCAGGTTGCGAGCTTCCTGTGTGGCGTGTTTCCCCGGCTACGGTTCGTGATATCATACACACAAAGAAGTGATAGTATGATCCGAAAGACAATTGGCTAGCCTTGCCCATCCCGGAGAGGATCCCTTCAATGTGCGAATTTGGGGCGCCCGCCACAAAGGGCCTACCACAAGGACCACCGTATTTTGAGTATTAGGAGTCACATGCGGGGCTCACGGTGATGCTCATGGCCATACATCTTGAGTTTATGACCAAATAAGATAACTGAATCGGTTACTTCGCACCCTCATCATCATTTCCGCTCTATTTCAGCATGGCGCATGTTCAACACAATGCAAATTCCGAATTTAGTGAATTTCGGACTTTAGAAATTGGCATTCATCCATTCTAAAATGTACACGCCAGTCTAAAAATAAGATATTTGGATGATGTTAGACTTTCAGAAATTCGCAATACATATATACTTGAAGATTTAATATGCCGCACACACCAACCTTGCGATATATGCCCTCTAGCAAGCAATTATGATGGCTGGCTGGTCAGCTCGCGTGACCACTGTTTTAGGGGGGAAACCAACGGGCCAATATATTAGAGGGGAAGCCAACGAACCAACGAGCCAATATATGCATTCCAACCGGGCCTACCGCCCAAATATGATTGGGACATATGTATAGGTTCAATTTGATGGTATCCGCGCAGGTGTAGTGTTGATATATATATGATTGGTAAAAAATTATTGACGATGAGTCACTAATTTGCCACATTTTGAATGTTCCAAAAAATTCGTTTTGAAAATTTTGAGTGTAGAGGTTTGAAATGCGTTCGTCATGGATATATGGGATGGATATAGGCCAAACCAGCGTTCAAATAAATTAATATAGGACCTATATATACCACCTTTCATTGGTTAGACACCACAAATTACGGGAGATGGCTAATTAAATTATCGAAACAATGGTCCTCGTGGTAGGACCAAATCGTCGATTTGGTCCTACCACAAGGACTGCGGGGCAGTAGCCATACAAGAACAACATTCGCTTGCGATCCGACTGGAGTGGACAGCCGCTACATCGGCGTAACTACAAGTTGTCGCAAGAGGAGCTTCGGCAACTTCGTGCACAACTTGACGAGCTGTTGACCAAGGGGTACATCCGTCCATCGGCGTCTCCCTGGGGTTGTCCGGTACTTATGGTGCCGAAGCCGAGCAACCCTAAGGAGTTGCGCTTGGTTATCGACTACAGGTCGATAAATGAGATCACGGTCAAGGACAAGTACCCTCTTCCTGACGTACAAACCCTCCTCGATGACCTACCGGAAGGAGCAACCGTCTTCTCCACTGCAGACGCCTTGTGGGGATTCTGGCAAGTTCCCATGGGACAGGAGGACATCGAGAAGACAGCCATGACCACCCACTTCGGAGCTTATGAGTGGCTGGTCATGCCTATGGGACTGAGCAACTCACCGAGCACGTGGCAACGAATGATGACGCAGTACCTCGGACACCTACCCTTCTGCAGAGTGTTCGTGGACGACATCATGATTTTCAGTGACACACCTGAGCAGCATGTCGGCCATGTACGAGCTGTATTAGCTGCCTCTCGCCAGCACAAAGTATACCTCAAGCGAAGCAAGTTGAAGTTGTGCATGCGAGCAGTACGCTTCCTTGGCCATGTGTGCAGTAAGGAAGGTTGTCGCCCGACAAAGTTGCCTCAGTTCGCGACTGGCCGGAGCTCGAGACTGTCACCCACGTGCGCCAATTCCTTGGAATGTGTGGCTTTTACCGGCGGTACATCCAGTCCTTCGCTCACATTGCCCACCCTCTCACTCGCCTCACGAAGATGGGAGTGCCATGGACTTGGGGCAAGGAGGAGAAAGAAGCCTTCCAACGATTGAAGTCAGCATTGATTTCAGCACCAATCCTCGCCCTACCGGACCAGCGCTCAGCAGCCGATGGGTCTCGCCCATTTTGCTTGCAGACCGACGCGAGTGTGATCGCACTAGGAGGCGTGCTGATGCAAGACCTGGGGCGAGGTCTTCAGCCGTTGGCTTTCGAGAGCAGGCAATTCTCCTCGGCCGAGCAGAACTACCACGCTGGGGAGCGGGAGCTGTGCGCCATCCACCACTGCACCACAGTGACGTGGAGGCATTACCTTATATTCACCGACTTCAAACTCATGGGTGACCACAAACCCTTGCAGTGGCTCTTCGCGCCGGCTCGGGAGCTGAGTCGACGCCAGGCACGCTGGTATGAAGACTTGGTGGAAGTGGGCGTGCACCAAATGGAGCACGTACCTGGCCGATGCCTAGTAGTTCCGGACGCCCAATCCAGACGACCGGACTACAAGCAGTCATCCGCCAGGGAGGGGCTCAAGGAGAAGGGCGTGGTCGACCGGGATACAGACAAGCCTCGTCAGAGTGTGCCAAGGGAGCCGGCTGAGAGCTCGACCCCCGCCGATCCCACCTCAGTATTCGGTGCAATCGACGAGGACGACACCGACGAAGAGCCGTCCGAGGAGCCCGCTAAAGTCAAGATCCTTGAAGACCCCATCTCGGTGCTCGACTCCACGTTTGATTACTCCGACTCTGAAGACGAGTCTGTACCTCCGGTCAGCCCTCCGTTGGTCGTTGGGGAGCTCACTCATCTGAATGGGCTCACCTGGGTGGAAACCCCCGACCTGTGGGAAGACGCAGCTGAGACGTTGCACACCGCGGAGCGCGCCTTGCATGAAGCCACTCTTGCTGGCGTCACTACTCGCTCTCGCTCGCAACCGGAGCAAGCCCCCTCTCCAGCCCCCTCAACGCCCCTTAGTCCTTCCCCTCCCAGCAAACAAAGTTCCCCTCCCGCGTCAAGCTCCCACTACGATAACGTGGTAGACCGGCAGGACTGGAAACTGTTAAAGGAGAAGTTCGAAGAGATCTCAGCGCAGTACGGCCCGTTCGACGTGGACGCGTGTTGTGACTCCATGGGCGTCAACCGCCAGGTGGACACCTATTGGACGGAGTGCCTCAAGCAGCAATGGCGGGGAAAGCACGTCTGGTGCAACCCCCCCTACACCAAGGATAGCAACCTCATTGAGAGGATCCTACGCCACTTTATGGCTGAGTGGCGCGCCGACCCAGAGAACACGTCGGCGATGTTCCTACTGCCGGACTATGACGCGTCCTGGCGCACCCTTATCCAGCCCAAGTACGGCCTGCACGTGGTCAAGGTGTTCGACCTCAAGGATGCCAAGGGTCACCCTACATGCTTGTTTGAGTCACCAGATGGAGGCCGACCAGCGCTGCGGTGGCCCGTGCTGCTGGTGTGGGCGCCAGCGGCCAGCCGGACTCGGCCTCGAGCGAAGGGTGCCCGTGCGCCCGCCGCTCAAGGTGCAAGCGAGCCTATGGTCACGTCAGGGCCAGCGGCCAAGGCACGCGCAACCAAAGGACCACTGAAGGCATGCCAGTTCGTGAAAGCACTACGCGCGGAGTACGAACGTAGCCCTTACCTCACGATGTTAAAGGAAGAGCTTTTAGCCGCCCCGCACCAGCGCACGGACACCTTCCGTATGGTTGACGACATGATCTGGCGCATCGCGGAGGGACGCTACCAGCTGGTGTTGTCGTCCGACTCTCCCCTTCGAGAGATAGTCATGCGTGAAGCGCACGAGTCTCCCGCGGCGGGACACACCGGGCGAGATAAGACTCTTGCTCGGATAGTGCGGCGGTTCTGGTGGCCCCGCATGAACAAAGACGTCACCGACTGGACCCGCTCGTGCTTGATATGCCAGCAGACCCGCCCGAGGAACAGCCATCCGGATGGCCAGCTGAACCCCCTCCAAGTCCCGGTCAGGCTGTGGCAGGTGGTGAGCATTGACTTCGTCACAGGTCTGCCGCGCACGGAGCGGGGCTACGACGCCTTCGCCACGTTCACGGACAAGTTGTCCAAGATGGTGCACGTGGTCCCCATGCTGTACTCTGACAGTTCGCTGAGCAAGTGGCACGAATGTACTTCGACCATGTTTGGCGACTGCACGGTGCTCCTATATATGAAGATCATTTGTGACAGGGACTCTCGCTTACGTGACGCCTTTCATATGGAGTTGCATCGCCTTATGGGGGTGCAGGTGGCCTCCACTACGCCGTACCATCCACAAGGGGACGGCCAAGCGGTGCACACAAACCACACGGTGGAGCGCATGTTGCGCGCCTACGTTGACGCAAACCAGACAGACTGGGATTTGTGATGCACCCCGGTGGAGTACGCCATTAACGACTCCAGGTCCGCGGTTACTGGATTCACACCCTTCGAGCTTTGCTATGGGCATGCCCCAGCATCGCAGCTCGACTTCTTCGTAGAAGCTGCGTTGGCCTCTCGTAGGGGCCGCGCCAAGGGGGGGAGAGGGGACGTCGTGAAGAAAGGCACGGCCCACGAGACCGCCCGGCAGTTTGTTCAGCAGTTGCAGACTGCTCGCGATAGGTTGCTGGTAGCTCAGCAGCAGCAAGTGGCCCAGTATGACGCTCGCCATCGCGCTCGCCGGTACGCAATAGGTGACATGGTGTGGGTGGACGCCGCGCATCTCACCCAGCCCGGGGATCGGGGCCTACACAAGAAGTTGCTGAAGAAGCGCCTGGGCCCGATGGAGGTACTGGAGGCCTTCCACAGCGATCGGCAGATGGAGCTCGCCCCCGAGGACCGAGGTAGGGGCCCCTGCGGCTTACCGCCTGAAGCTACCACCACAGTGGAAGGTGCACGACGTCTTCACCGTGGATAGACTCACCCCAGTGGAGTCGGGCCAGGACACGTTCGCGGACAGGAGTGCGGAGATTCCGCCTCCCCCTGTGGACGTAAGCGGTCGTAAGGAGATGGCGGTGGAGTGCATTGAGAGGTCACGCACGAGGAGACGTAGCGGGCGGACATGGACGGAGTACATGGTCAAATGGGTAGGTATGCCGCGCTCCGAGAATGAATGGAAAACTCGCGAGGACCTCGAGTTCGATGGAGTTGGCCGAAAAGGGATACCTAACCGCGCTCTTCAGGAGTTCGAGAAGGTCGAGGCCAAGAGGCAAGAACGTGAAAAGAGCAGAGTCACTCGCAAACGCGAGGAGTCAGCAGGAGCGATATGGTTGACGGATCCTGAAGAGTTACAGGCGGACGGAATGGCGTGGATCCCGGAAGAACGAGCCGACGACGAGGTGGGCACATTCGCGACGGTGTCGTCCACTAGTTTCATGCCATCCCAAGGACCTGGTCGAGGAGCGGCACGCCTACAACCGTCTCGACGCCCAATACGGATCTTGGTGTTGTTTTGTGGCACAGGCTCCGTCGAACGACAGTTCAGCAAGCAGTTTCCTGGGTGTGAGGTAGTCTCGGTGGACATCCAGAACCGATGGAAGCCCACTCACTGCGAAAACATCCTGCACTGAGACTATCGGCAGTTCTCGCCCAAGCACTTTGACGTCGTTTGGGCGAGCCCTCCATGCACGGAGTACAGCCAAGCCAAAACGGTAGGGATACGAAACTTGCGTGGTGCTGACAGGCAAGTGCGGAGAACGCTGGAGATCATCAAGTACCTCCAGCCGAGCTTCTACTTCATCGAGAACCCGCGTGGCCGAGCTCCTCATGGGTTACACACTCGCCGATGCATGCAAGGGTTGCCACCTCCGCATCTGGCTACGTATTGTAAGTATGGTATGCCCTACAAGAAACCCACCCACTTCTGGACCAACGCGCCTATCACCACCCTGAAGTCTTGCGACCCCGAAAACCCCTGCGACTTCAAACGCCGTTATGGGCGACACGAGAAGATGGCGCAGAGCGGCTCCACCAGCAGAGAGTCGGGCGACCCTAGACCAGGCATGGGAGCTGGATGGCACGTGTATGGCATCCCCGCAGCCTTGCTTAAACAATTATTCAGCTCTCTACCGGTGGAACAACCCGTGGGGGCAATCGCAGCGGTGTGTGAATACCTAGCGGAGCTGCTCTGGAGAGATGAAAATGAGACAGATCTCAACGATGAAAGAGTCTGCGCTGATCCGGAAGAAGCTGACGAGGAGCCACTGACCTTGATGCCGGAGTACAGCCCTACGCCGCCACCAGTGATGTCCGACGACAGCGAGTGGGACACCATGGGCTCCGAATCAGCCTGACGACTGTGCATCTAAGCACAAGCGAGGACGCTTCCCACCTGAAGGGGGGGGAGTTGTGCTAGGACAACACACGGTGTCATGCGCGGATGACTCAGCAATGTCATACATGCCAGAAGTGTCATACGCGCCTTACAGCATTAGCGCCCGAGACCCCTGTTGAGGAAGAGACCCCCCTTATATGGGAGTACACAGTACCACTGTACTGTGTAATAATGTGACATGTAGAATACTGGCACATCATACTGCATGATAATGTAGTACAAGCATATGATAGGTTGATGAGACTTGGCCATGCTGACTAGGATTACCTCAGAGAGCTGAGTGAATACGTAATGGCCAAGGCCAAAGAAACAGTGGAGATTTCAAGAGTAAAGACAAGCCAATATGGCAAAAGATATAACCTAATTCTTATATGCAAGTATATGCATTGAGTCTGGACATAGATCCTAAGAACCAGCATAGTTTGGTTAGCATCAAATAAGATATAGAGCACAATATAGAACCTTGCACTATATCTTATCCACAAGTAGTTTCACAGTGACTGTTAAGTAGAGGGTTTAGTACTGCCTCCTACAGATTTGTTTGGGATAACCACGTATGTGAACCTCCTCATCATGCATGGGGCAATATAGGCGCCCCCCGGGATATTCCAATTAGTTATGGGCAATTGTGTCCTTGGTGTCGTGTGAACATTATGGTCATTGATACTCTCACCGAATCTAAAAACCATCGCGGGTCAACGATCGGTTTTGCACCATCCCTTCTAACGACCCATCGAAGGTGACGATGATTGCACCTTTTATTCAGCGACTTTCATTCCCAGTCAGCCCAACCATGAGCCAGACTGCTCGTCACTTCAGCAGCTCGGTATCGTCGCATCACCAGGATATATATTCTATAGACGATGCTCGGATATTTTAGTCGCAATAACTGGGGTCCATTGAGCAATCACCCTAACTCCAGTAGTACCTCCAACGCTCGCCGCATTTACGGATTATGCGTGATTATATTGTGGCATTATTGCGATCACTCGAGGAGGGCTCCAACATCCAGTCTGGATATATCATTGGACGCATAATGGAATTTTTTTGATGTTTTGAAGCCGATGAGCAATAGATAACGCCAGTAATCACTTGTTTAGCGAGTTACTTTCATTACCATCATCTACACACGGTACTCCTATAAATAATTCGTATCATTTGATATCAGGAAGTGCACCATTAGTGTCATCGAAGCTTTTACCCGCACATGCGATGAAATAGCTGCTAGAGCATATCTACTGCTCGAAGACAGAAAACGATGCGCTTGTGCAAAGGGCAACGATCGACCGAAAGTTATATTACTTCACCAATGGCATCACACAAAGACAGCACCGATGCCGGAATACAACCCCATTGCAACACCAGCAGCCACAGTGATCTGAAACACCCACACAACCATCCAGCGTGCCCATATCTGCCTCACTCCAACTACCGCAACTTGTCACACAATTCATCGCTTCGATTGGGAGAAAGCTCAATCACAGTTCATCTGAGCGTACTGTCAGCTCCTCCTTTCTTCATCAACCCATTCAGCAGATCACGCATGCATGCTTCACAGCAGCTGCATAACAGGAGCAGCTCTAGCGCACATACGCACCTGAATCATGTTTATAACGTCATTGGTTAGGAACTCCACGTCGCCTTGAATGGAGGCGCCCAACACACTCTCAAACCAATTCGCAATGACAGCGGCCGCCACAATGACTCCTCCTCCCTTCAGATCCACCTGATGTTCCACTCATAACTGTCAGACGCCCAAGCACTTTGCCTCCTTTTCGAAGATAGGGCAACGAGTCACATCTCATCGGCATAAGTGAAGGGATGGACTCCCAATCCGCCCATCCAGTCATACCAACTCATGATGAACCATACAAAGTCTAAAGAAAGCGCAAATTGGCATTTCCTGGAATTTGGCATCTTTTGCATTCTGCCGCAGAGCCTCCATGCATTATGCACCTTCTGGACCATGTCCCAACTACGCCCCCCAACGCATGCGTCCTTGCCCCGACGCATTCTATAGCTCGCTGTTTTGTCCTCGGCCATTTGCGGAGACCTCCACTCCACAGAGCCCTCGAGGAAACAGGCGATGCGGACTCCAGAGAGAACAGGGCGTTGGTCCCCAACAACAAGAATGGAGGGTCAAAATCTAAAGGCACTCACCTGCTGTGTTGCGAGGCTCAACGCTGCCATCACCGCTGGACGTTGCCCCCAAACGGCCCCTCTTCCCTCACTAGGCGACGGAAGCTGTGCACGCATCAGGCAGGTAAATATGTCATAATGCAGCTGCGCAGCGCGGATAAGGGGACAGAGCTACCTTTCAGGTCATGGGGAGTCCCTGACCCCTTCATGACCTGAAAAGTAGGTCTAAGGGGGGGACTGTGCTGGTACAAGCGCGCCCGCCGCGCCTGTACTGAAATGTTGTCTAGAGTCGGCGCACTTACACTGATAGGCGCGGGTTTCCTCCCAGGGGGCAGTACAGGTGCGCTGGCGCAGAGATGCACTAGTACAAGCACGCCTGCTCTGCCTGTACTGAAATATTGTCTAGAGCCGGCGCACTTACACTGGTAGGCACAGGTTTCCTCCCAGGGGGGGGCGCCAGTACAGGTGCGCCGGCGCAGAGATGCACTAGTACAAGCGCGCCCGCCGCGCCTGTACTGAAATGTTGTCTAGAGCCGGCGCATTCACACTGGTAGGCACAGGTTTCCTCCCAGGGGGGGGGCGCCAGTACAGGTGCGCCGGCGCAGAGATGCACTAGTACAAGCGTGCCCGCCGCGCTTGTACTGAAATGTTGTCTAGAGTCGGCGCACTTACACTGTTAGGCCCGGGTTTCCTCCCAGGGGGGGGCACCAGTACAGGTTCGCCGGCGCAGAGATGCACTAGTACAAGCGCGCCCGCCGCGCTTGTACTGAAATGTTGTCTAGAGTCGGTGCACTTGCACTGATAGGTGCGGGTTTCCTCCCAGGGTGGGGGGGGGGCAGTAATGGTGCGCCGGCGCAGAGATGCACTAGTACAAGCGCGCCCACCGTGCCTGTACTGAAATATTGTCTAGAGTCGGCACACTTACACTGTTAGGCCCGGGTTTCTTCCCAGGGGGGGGCGCCAGTACAGGTTCGCCGGCGCAGAGATGCACTAGTACAAGCGCGCCCGCCGCGCCTGTACTGAAATGTTGTCTAGAGTCGGCGCACTTGCACTGATAGGTGCGGGTTTCCTCCCAGGGGGCAGTAATGGTGCGCCGGCGCAGAGATGCACTAGTACAAGCGCGCCCACCGTGCCTGTACTGAAATATTGTCTAGAGTCGGCACACTTAGACTGATAGGCCGGGTTTCCTCCCAGGGGGGCGCCAGTACAGGTTCGCCGGCGCAGAGATGCACTAGTACAAGCGCGCCCGCCGCGCCTGTACTGAAATGTTGTCTAGAGTCGGCGCACTTACACTGATAGGTGCGGGTTTCTCCCCAGCGGGGGGCAGTACAGGTGCGCCGGCGCAGAGATGCACTAGTACAAGCTCGCCAGTACAAGCGCGCCCACCGCGCCTGTACTGAAATCATGAGATGGCACTCCCAGGGCAACGTCATGTGTAAGCTCGAGGGGGGCTGAGTGATACGAGGCTTGCCATTTAGCGCGGCCAGAACCGCACAGGACGACTCAGCATGCAGGCGTGGGCCCGGGCCTAATCTGAGACTCGGCTCATAACGCAAGGCGCAGACCGCCTCAAGGGCAGGGTGTGGCATATTTCCAACCTATCTAAATTAGAGCCATTTCCATCTCTAACTCATCATCGGGTCTATTCATTTTGCATATTCACACAAAACACCCGACCCTATAGACTGTTATCCCACAACACTCTACTTTGAATTTTGATGGGAAATCATGCGAGCCAATTTTCAGCTACTCAAATTTCGCGCAAGCTGGCAGATCTAGAGATGGATCTTGAAGCAATGAGAGCTGGCTCACATCAATATTCTCGGATAATCTCTTGGATGACTCTTAAAAGTCCCCAATGATATAAACAAATTGTGATTCATTCTGGTGGCAATATCACTCAGTGCGGTGTCCCCCAAAAAGTACACTCCTACCTGCTGAGTATGGAAGTGGCGTATCCGGATCAGAAATAAGATGAATCCATTGATGATTGCACCTAATTACACCTATCCAACTGCATGTGAAGCAGTCCCGTCGGCATGGTAGATAAGTTGTCACATGCACGCACACCAAATAGATGACTGGATGACGCTTCACACCCAACACGCATCCTCAGGTGGTTACTCCCTGGGTGAGCACCCATACAAAGAGAGCACAATGGTGCACCAGGGACGGTCAACGCTGGGAAGCGGGTGCTTGAAGGCAGGTTGCGAGCTTCCTGTGTGGCGTGTTTCCCCGGCTACGGTTCGTGATATCATACACACAAAGAAGTGATAGTATGATCCGAAAGACAATTGGCTAGCCTTGCCCATCCCGGAGAGGATCCCTTCAATGTGCGAATTTGGGGCGCCCGCCACAAAGGGCGAGCATGGGCGATTTTTTGGAACGGTGCGCGTGTTTGTCTCGTTTGCTACAAGCCCGCGATCTATGGTACCATATTTCTTTTCTCGTATGAAAACATGACAAAAGTGAACGATTCATTTCTTTTGCTCTTCACATCTGATTGCCAACAGGCACACTGCATAGCATTTCATTAGAAATAGCTTTCTTCTTACATGCTTTTAAGTGTCCCGAGACAAGCGGTCGGCCCACTCGTCTGTCTCGCTTCTGATGTACCTCGCCTGGAGCTCGATGTCGTTTAAGTCCAGCAGGATCCACAGGCGCCGCATCCGCCGCATCAGCTCCGGGTTGCGCGACGTGAAGTGCGAGAGCATGGCCACCACCGCCTGGTTGTCGCAGTAGAGGCGCACCACCTTGCCGGTGAGCTCTCTCAGGAAGGATTGCACCGTCTTGTACACGGCCTCCAACTCCAGGTGCGTGATGTGTAGATGCCGTAGCTCGTCGGACCAGAATCCTCTTGCCGCGTGCTTGAGGTTCAGCACCCCGCCCCATGCGAACAGAGACGCGTCGGTGTGCACCTTCGCTCTCGTGAGGCTGCGCCAGATCTTGCGACCGTTCCACCGGCTCTGAGCCGGCGGCCTGAGCCACCACTCGATGTCGCTCCACGCCTGCCGTGTGAGCTTCACCTTCGCGCCCCATCCCCGCCTCGTGGAGAGCACGAAGTGGAGCTCCCTGAGATACAATCTCGCCGGAGGGACTGCCAGATACACAGACTGGCAGAGCCCCGTGAATGCTGCCAGCTTCCGAGCTGGGAGCCACCTCCGCTGTCGCGACGCCTCGCTGAGAAGCGCCTTGGACTGCAGGCGAATCTTCTGCAGCCTCGCCGGTGTCACGCGGAATTGTCCCGCCTTGAGGTCCACCTCGAGCCCGAGGTGCTCCACCAGCTGCGTCGGCTCCCATTGCCCCTTTTTCTCGTTGCGCGACAATCCGAGTCTCACCAAGACCCGAGATGTCAGCTCGCGCGCCCTGAGCGCCTCGATCCTGCTGCTTAGCATCAGCAGGAAGTCGTCCATGTAAGGGAGCACCCGTGCCCCCTGCTGATGCTCCTCGCGGCCGCATCCTCCAGCTCGTCTGCGAACTGCCCAACGTCGTCGCACCTTGCTTCCGCTTTGCAGCTTCCGCACTTCCCGCCGATCCTCCGCGGATCTCGGAGAACGCAGGCACTCCACGAGCACCTTCATGACCTTGATGAAGATTCGTGGCGAGTCGTTCCAGCCGAAGGGATGGGCGCCGCACTGAAATAATCCCCCCCGCACGTCGAACTGCATGTACTCCTGGAAGGCAGGGTCGATCCCCAAGACGTGGTAACCGTCCTGGAGGTCGAAGCTGATGCACCAGTCGTTCGGCTTGGCGAGCCGGCGCAGCTTCTTCAGCGTCTCCATCTTGCAGCGACTTGACGCAATGCGAGTTCAACCAGCGGAAGTCCATCACTAGACGTCACTTGTTTTTCCCCGGCTTCGGCACCAGGAACACTCGGGATACATGTCGTCGCCTCCTCGCTCGTACCCATGCGCCCGTCTTGAGACACCGCTCGGTCTCTGCGGCCATCCACTCCAGCTGCGGAGGGGTGGCGTCGCCCAATGACACTCCGTGATCGAAAGGCAAAGGCGCCTTGTCGACCCAGCGCATCCTTGCTTCTTTGCTGATCCACTGCATGACCTCGGAATTCGCGCCAGCTGCGCGCCATGCCCCCCTTCTGCTCCGCACCCTTTCCTGCAGGGTGGGCTCTTTCCGTTGAACGCCCCGAGGGGCGGAAGGCGTCCAACCTTTCCGTGATCGGAAAGTTAGGTCTGGGCTTGGGCGCCTCGCCCAAGCCCTGACCCTTTACCTCCCTTGCCGCTGCCGCGGCCACCTTCACCTTTTCCAGCGCCACCGCCCGCTGCGCCTTTGCCTTTGCCTCCTCGACGGTCACGAAAAGTCGAAACTTTGGCGCTGGCCTTGGCGTGCGTGTTCATCACGGCCTTCGCCTTCGTGGTGTCGAACTCCTTCAACCACTTCGTGAGCACCGAGTCGCTCACCAGCCCGTCGCTGCCTGCGTACACCTTCTCCTCGATGAAGGCCAACTTCGCCCGCAACGCCTCAGCTCCGCCGTGCGATGTTGCGTCAGACTCCATGCTCGCTCTGAGCTGCAACATGGTGTAGCGATTGTTCAGGAGCGAAAAAACGCCCTTAAAGGTGTTGTGCGCTGCGAAAACACGCTCACTCAATTCCTCCACCGTTGGGGGAGCTTTTTCATCTTGACACCAGTCCAAGGTCACCTCGGAAAACGCAATCGCATCGTGCATGTACGAAAGCGCAGGGGCAAGCACCAACTGCTCGTAACGCATGGACGAGTTGGTGCGTTTGGAGAGGGCGTCGTAGGTCTTGTCGTTGTACAGGTCGTACATCTGCGGCATATCGGTCTCCAGTGTCGCAGGTCTCGCAGGGAATGGATTCCCTTCAACGTGTGGGACATACGGGAGTTTTTTCAATGCCTCCAACTCCACGTCTCCGCTCTGAGCGGAACCACCAGGCTGCGAAGCGGCTTTCGCTGCCGCCTCTTCCGCGACTTCAACTCTCGCTGCGAGAGTCTCCATCTGCTTCCTCATGAGCTTCATCATTGCGCCCTGTTGCTCCAGCAGGACTTCCATCCCGGACTTCGCCGCCGGTTGTTCAGCCGCGCCAGAATTGCTCTCCGACGCGCTTTGCTCACCATCTTGACTCATTGTCGTAAGTCATCAAGACTTCCAGGGCACGATTCCAAGTCATCTAGACTTCCACAGTAACGTTAAAATGTGGGATAAAAATTTGCAGTGTGCCGCACTAAGAATATCTCCGCGAATAAAATTTCTTGTGAAGTTCTTTTGCGAAGGCAAAAGAACAGAGCTGCGAACTGCGGATTCCCACGGGTGGAACTCCTAAATACTGTCGTGTGTAAAGCCTTTAGATCTAACTCAGCTGCTGATTTGATCTAACGGCTCAGGAAACTCTGATCGATCTACCGGCGCAGAAACCTCTAAAATTCCGCAGGCTCCAATTTAACCAGAACGCGATCTTCAGAATACTGTGGAGGCATTGCATCGTGTGCGGTTTTGGCCAACGGGATAAGGTCCTAATTTCCAAGGGATGAGTTCACATCCGGACCTTGTTCGCCCCTGGAATTAAGGCAGCGAAAAGGTATTTCCTTTTTGGAAGGGGAGCTTACGAGAGCTTACGTTCAAGACCTTGCTCCGGAAGAGAAGTGACTCGGACCTACATGCAGCCATGTCTGACCTAAATCCGCTCCTTAAGTGTGCTTAACTAATCGAATTGTTCACTGTTTGTGGGAGGGTAAGTGGGCAAAGTGATTGTCGCTGGACGCCTAAGCCCTAGCTGTCGCGAGGGGACTTTGGGGATTCGATAGCACTGAGGATTTCACGCTGAAACAGGGGGCATAGCGCGCTTCGACCAACCTCAAGATCCGACGGGGAAATGCATTTTTCGAAGCTCTAACACTGTGGATAATTAGAGATCGTGTCGCCATCGAATTCAGTCATTCGTCCAACAGTCACCCGATGTCCCCACATTCTCATCTGGCGCATTCCTTTTGAAAAGGGCGAACCTCAGGTGGCCGCACACCGCCTGAAGCACACGCATGCTGACATACATGGGTGCACATGTGCGCGCGTATGTGAGCAAATTATATATCTGGACATAGCTCGAGGGGCCAGATGACGGAAGTGAGCTCCTTTACGCAATCGAATGCGGACGATACTTGAAGGGTAGCATACCCACCAGGATGGGCACTGAAGTGCACAGCAGTACCCCTCTAGGCCCCCACGCAATAGATAGCAGACGGCAGAAGACTGACACTTCATTTGTCGACAAATCGGCGTGACTCTAAGCACGCGCGCACCTGCAGCGCCGGCGCCGGCCACCGTGCCCTCCAAGCTCACCGCCCCCTCCGTGCCTCGAGGAACCGTTCTGCAGTGCCACATCGCATCGCCTCACAGCCTCTTTCACACTCCCACAGCCAACCGGATTCCTTCTCCGGGGGGGGCCTGCGACCACACTCAACCAGCTCTCCGCCGAGGATACTGACGCACCGGGAACTTGAGGGCGAATGTTCCAAGCAGGCACACCCACCCACGAGACTTTACCGCCGCGTCAAATGCTTTCCACCGGGCGTCATCCGTCAGGGCGCTCCCGAACAGACCAGTCCAATGCGTTCAGAACGCACTACTCTCCCTGCGCTACTCATGGCTGTGACTCGAGAGCGACCACGCGGTATCAATTGCAGTGCACACATTCCAGCATCCACTTCCCCGCATCAGATGCAGCATCAGCTGCAGTCGGCATTGGAGTGCAGAGGGCTGCTTGGGAGGGGAGGGGGCGCCGGGGCGCACTTGAAGGTGGTGGACAGGTAGGTGGTTTTGCCGTAGGCCTTGCCAACCTCACTGGACACAGTGTCTGACAGCTGGCGAACGTAACACACATCACGGCACACAGCAAGTGAAGTTAGCAAGCGCTGCGAGAACAAGAAGCGCGACGCGGTCAAGAAGTAGGTCAGGTTGATGCAGTACCCGAAACAAGGAAATGGATCGCAGGCTCCAGACCAATCGAGTTCAACCCTAAAGCGTCACTTAGCCCTACCGCAAGGGGTCAGTCAGTGTGACCCTTAAGCCATTCAAGCGTGACTCAGCGCAGCCCTGGGGCGTGACTCAGCGCAGCCCTGGGGCGTGACTCAGCGCAGCCCTGGGGCGTGACTCAGCGCAGCCCTGGGGCGTGACTCAGCGCAGCCCTGGAACGCCACTCAGCGCAGCCCTGGGGCGTGACTCAGCGCAGCCCTGGGGCGTGACTCAGCGCAGCCCTGGGCTCCACTCAACGCAGCCCTGGGCGACTCAGCAGCCCTGGGCGTGACTCAGCGCAGCCCTGGGGCGTGACTCAAAGCGCAGCCTGAGGCGCCACTCAGCAGCCTGGCGCAGACGCCAGCCCGTGACTCAGCGCAGCCCTGGGCTGACTGCACTCAGCGCAGCAGCCTGGGGGCGTGACTCAGCGCAGCCCTGGGGGCGTGACTCAGCGCAGCCCTGAGCGACTCCTGGCAGCCCTGCTTGGCGCCACTCAGCCCGCCTGGGCGTGACTGGAGTGATCAGCGCAGCCCTGGGGGCGTGAGCGCGCATGGGCGTCTGACTCAGCGCAGCCCTGGGGCGTGACTCGCAGCCCTGGGCGTGACTCAGCGGCGCCCTGGGGCGCCACCGGCGCAGCTGGGCGTGACTGGCAGCCCTGGGCGTGACTCAGCGCAGCCTGGCGTGGGGCGCTGGGCGTGAGCTCAGCCGCAGCCCTGGGGGCGTGGACTCAGCGCAGCCCTGGGCGCCAGAGTGACTCAGCGCGCCACAGCCCCTGGCGCAACCCTGGGGCTGACTCAGCGCAGCCGCAGCCCTGGGTCAGCGCAGCCTGGTCGCCACCAGCGCAGCCCTGGGGCGTGACTCAGCGCAGCCCGGGGGCGCCACTCAGCGCAGCCCTGGGGCGCCACTCAGCGCAGCCCTGGGGCGCCACTCAGCGCAGCCCTGGGGCGTGACTCAGCGCAGCCCTGGGGCGCCACTCAGCGCAGCCCTGGGGCGTGACTCAGCGCAACCCTGGCATGGGGGTTATTGAGAATAACTCCTCGTTCAGTGGTCTGTGCAGTGGTTTGACGTCGAAAATCACTGCACGTGCAGTGGTGTCATCCCGCATCGCCCCGGTCATGGCAGGCGATCGATCGGGGTCGGCTAATCGAGGCCGCCGGATTCCTCTAACGATTTCAATATTTTATAATGATTTACAAAACAAAACACGCATTATTTTGCAAATCCAACCGGTAGCTATAAACATCTCACTACAATGAACATATCTACCGGTTAGATTTGCAAAATACAAATTTTTGCGCCCCAAAAAACAATATTTCGGTCCGATCGACATCTGTCGACAGTTTTTCGCTATTTGGTGCAAAATAAAACATTTTTTAGCAAATCCAACCGGTAGATATGTTCATTGTGGTGAGATGTTTATATCTACTGGTTGGATTTGCAAAATAATGCGTGTTTTGTTTTGTAAATCATTATAAAATATTGAAATCGTTAGAGGAATCCGGTGGCCCCGATTAGCCGACCCCGATCGATCGCCTGCCATGACTTGGGGATGCGGGATGAAACCACTGCACGTGCAGTGGTTTTCGACGTCAAACCACTGCACAGACCACTGAACGAGGAGTTATTCTCAATAACCCCCATGCCTGGGGTGTCACTCAGCGCAGCCCTGGGGCGTGACTCAGCGCAGCCCTGGGGCGTGACTCAGCGCAGCCCTGGGGCGTGACTCAGCGCAGCCCTGGGGCGTGACTCAGCGCAGCCCTGGGGCGCCACTCAGTGCAGCCCTGGGGCGTCGGTCAGCACATACTCCCAGGTCGCTAAGACATCACCATGAGGACGGGAGGCGAAGGCGCAGAAGCAATTGGAATGCAAGCTCTATTACCTTGTGGAGGAGAGGAGGAGGAAAAAGCTACTTCTACTACCTCGCGAAGGGGAGGGGCACTGGAGAAAACCAACGGATATACAGTTACCTTGCTAGTAAAGCTGGCGATGAACCCGATTCGAAAGAGATACTGCAAGGACGTTGACGGAGTTGACAAGGCTGCAATTGCACAGGCGACACCAGCGATTCCTGCGACGAGACGCATACGCATGCTTTGCCACCTCTTAGACCTGCCAGTGCTGTAGCGTGCGACGCTGCAAAGCAACGGGCATGCACAAGCTCGCCCAAAAATACACGCACATCAAGAGCTTGCACAAGTGCATGCTTTTTTTACCACGCCCGCCATGGTGCAATACCAATCTAAGCGCTCATCAGCTCTGCGACGGAGCGTTGAACGCATTGGAATTGGAGCGAAAGTCGATTTTCACAGAGACTCGCAAGGAGGAACAACCGACCTGAGCCCCAAACAGAGGCCGGGCTACGGCGCCCAGATCGAGCCTCAGCAATACCCTGCTCCAAACCGCTCAATCCCACACCATGCCTTCAACGCCCACATACTGGATTTTCGTGTAAGAACAAAAACATGACGGTCAGGCAGAGAGCTCGCAAAATACACTTTCTGAAATTCACAGTTCTTAGTTCTTAAATTTGCATAACGGAATGGCCTAGGCAATGGGAACCTCCACAAATATTCTTCACGTAATAGTGCTATTTTGCTTTAGTCAGCCGGCACGGGGCCTCCTCACCTCGGCTTGCTTCTGCTTCAGCTTCAGCTTGGTCACTGCGGAGCCGAGGATGAAGTAAATGCACACCTGTGAGATATTCCGAAGGGCCTCACCCAGCTGCGTCGCTTCGTTCTACTTTCAGCGTGTGCGCGCGCTGCAGGCTTACAAGGAAAAGACTGTAACAAGACCTGGCACCGGGAGCGACTGCATGGTTCTCAATAGCAGGGTCGTACACGACGGTCTGCACACGTGTATCACTAAGCATACGTGGGGGTAAACGACTGAGGCGCAGCCACAGGTGCTGGGGTTTTATCGGTATTCGAGGAGGAGAAGGCGCACCAGGAGGTAGCCTCTTCCGCCGAACGCGCCAAACACCATCTGTTCTCTCCCCAAAACGCGTCAGGAGGAGAATGAGGGAAGCCCGGCAGAGTGCATTTAAATGGAAGCCAGGCAGAGACCATGAGAAGCAAGCAGATAAGGTGATAAGTGTCGCTAGAATCCGCAGACATCGAATAGATAGCGCTGGAGCACGGGCAGTGTAACTTACGGTGCCGAGGAACCAGGAGTGCGCGACGCCCGCTGGAGTGAGGCCGCCAAGGAGAACCGGCAAGCCTGCGCACTCCGCGCGCCGCGGAACGTTACCATCGACACGAGCGTATCTGCACGAGGGTGTCGTGAAGCAGATCATGTCTGAATCCATTGTGTTGGGGCAGTTCAAGCAGCCCTCGTCCGGAGAAAGGAGAAAATACACAACAGAAGTGTTGGTGTGAGCACGCGTTCACGAACAACATGCACAGTTCATAGAGGGCTCACACTGAACGCGGGCGCTAAATGGAAAATTATTAGGCTGTGGAACGTTTGTGCGTTGACGGATATTGAGCGACGATTTGAACTGTTGCGGACTTGGGCAGGAGAGGTCTTGGCCTATGTTATCGAGGCTTACCGAGTAAAAATACTGAAGAGTTCACACACAAAGCTGGCACAACACCAGGTGATGAAGAGAGAATAAGATCCGACGCCGTCTGAACGCAACACAAACCACAGTAGCTCGTCATCTTGCTGTCAGCAAGCGAGTCTGAGCACTCCCGCTTACTCGGAGTTCCCCGAAACCACGTTTCAAGAAGCATAGGTGCACAACTCGTTTCAAAAGTTTTGATGATATGAAGGGTAATGCAATTGGCCACATTATGATATTAAGGGTAAGTCCAGGGAGGCAACTTCCCCACAATTATGATGGGCGGGGACTACGCGCACCTGGCTCGCGGTCTCCACAAAGCTTGCGTTGATTGCAAGTTTACTTCCACGACTTCTTATCTTCATCTCCAGGGGGTGGAAGCGAGTTTGTACGAAGCCGCCAGAAAACGTGCTTCGCATGGATAAGCAAGAGAGTGATGATACCGGTCTACTCTCACGTCGGCGAGAGTCACCAAACCTTTTCTCACACGTGAAGGCATGTGTTTTGACGTGTGCTTGATTAATTGAGTTAACAGAAGTGGTCTTCATTGTTCAATCCGGACGATATTGAACAGAGAAACCAAGCTGTATGTGAGAGCTTCTGTTAAGCTGCTTAATTCTCAATTCCGAAGGTGATATATCCGCAATCTTTCTGCGTTAATGCAATGCGAGCGTCGTTTCCGACAAATTGTTTCCTGCGGTAATGCGTTCCGTCCTCGTGCTATTCGTTGGATATGTGTATCATCCAATATTGGATATTGGATATGGAATCATTATTAATTTATTATGTATGACAAAAATTAGAAAACAACTCGCACTCGGCCAATAGAGGTCTACGCGAACACCACTATTCTCCACGACCCTCGGAGCTGCACAACTTAAACTGGTCCGTTTATTTTTAACAGTTGCAATTTTTCGAATCTGACAGTCCATGTACGATTCCAGAGATCAAAATACGATGCATTCCTTGGGTCCTGCCGGTCGCGGCAAGGCAGACCGCGGACGTGGCGGGGCAGACCGCGGACGTGGACACGAGATTGTGCTGACTATGCTAGAGACTCTTTTCAATGATACGGTTTAAATTTCATGTCATATCATTGTGACACCTAAGCCCTGAGACAGTATTCGGATGGTCCAGTTGCAGACTTGCAGTTCGAGTTCTCTCATCATCTCATGTCTCATACCTCATTTCATATTCAACCTGATAACCTGAACCTCATACGAAAGACACTCATTCGATTGACGTGAGACACACTTGCAGCATCGGATCATTTCCGTTGGACTTGCTTTCTGTTGCGAGCAAGCGAGGCGAGCGGACGGGAGGAGGGAAATCATATCAAATTAAACTGGTTTACACCTCGCTCAAGTTCCATGCTTCAGTTACAAGAAAAACACTTTTATGTACCCTCCTGACCAGTACTTGAACGTGCAATCTTAACGTTTTCTCGAGACGGAGTGCAGATGGCGAATCCTTTGCGGTGCATGATCCCTTACCATGTATTGAAAACTTACCAGTGTGAAATCATATGCTGCCAGTCGGCTTCACTTGTTCTTTCGGTTTTGAGCCGGGCAGAGCTGCGAATATACGCAGACCTAAATATCGCAGCTGCTTGTGCCAATGGCTAGATGACCCGAAATTAAATGTTCGTGAACCTTCCCAGCGTGGATCCCTTTTGGGGCTTTGCCCAGACGGCGACACAGACGCACTCCTCTAACTAAGTCTCACAGACGAAACTGAACGGTGCTCAGCAACCTTCAGAATGCGTATATAAGTTGCCAGTACTTGCGTGGGGTTTTCCCACAGTCCACGCCCAAAGGCCATTTCACGTACCCTCTCTTCGTAAGACCGCTTTCCTAAGCACGCACTCGAAGGTTTTGAAGCAAGTGATAACCAACAGACCCCTCATGCTCGCAATGCCACTTATTCACTCACGACACTGACCAGGGGGGGAAACGTTTGGACTCGGATTTTGGCTGTTGGGGTTGCATAACCCCCTCGGGGCTAGCTGCGCTGGAACGCTTACCCGGTGCGAAGCGAGTGATCCACAGATGGGAGAGTAATGCTGCAACCCGGGATGTAGGTGTGAGGTGCAGGAGGACCCCCATGCCGCAGTTACATCTTAGTACTTGCGCAGTACCCAGTTGTGTTCCACGCCACTTAGCTCCTTCCTCCCGACCGGCCTTGTGTGCCCGGTATCGACTGCATGAATACTCGGCCATACACACGCACTCTTTGCTGCTGCAGTTCGCCTTTTCTCCGGAGGCGCTTCGGCTGGGAACACCGAGGTCCGCAAGGCGTCGCCGATCCGGCCCGGTACGTAGCAGCTCACGTCGCTGTGTTGCTTCCGCGCGAGCACTCCTCATGCCATGTCGGACAAACTCATCGTAGGTTTTGAAAGTGGGACGAGTCTTCAGCAGGGCATCGGAGCACCGTCAGACCCTCCGCGTGCTTTCGTCCCATTTGAAACTTCTCCCGTCGAATTCTTTGGCGGTTGTCTTTCAGGTGGCCTCCGCCAACTTGGAGACCTCTCAGTCGCTGTACGACCTGCTCGGCGTGGATATCAGCGCGAGCACGGGGACAATCAAGAGAGCTTTTCGCCTCCGCTCGAAAGTCATTCACCCTGACATCCCCGTTACCGGGGACGCTGTCCGATTTAAGGTGCCTGCTCACTGACACTCGCACTCGTTTCCGCGTGTCGTTACTCAAGTCCTCCCAGGGAAAGGGCCCCGTCACGCCCAGCGTCCTGTTCTGTCATGGCCTCAGGTATGGAGCAAATCCACAAGGCGCCTGCCCTCAAGGTCTGTTATGGCCTACAGCAGGGTGCACAGAATGTCGTGTCGCAGTTGAAACGAGGGTCTTGCCCTGTTCGTTTTGAGTTGATTTGAGTGCAGTTGAGTTCAATTCACAGACATTAAGCCTGGTGTGCTTCTGAAGCCCTCTCCAAGTATCCTCCTAATTTTTTGTGTGGATGGGAACGTGACGATCGGGATCGTGTCAGGAACTGAAAGAGGCAACGGCACTGCTTGTCGATGAGGTCAGCCGCACGCAATATGACCGGCGACTACTCTCCCGCGTAGGGGCTGAGAGGTGCGTGCTCACTGTCACACTCCCTAGCAGTGGGGTAAGTGCTGTCATATGCGGTAGAGCAGCAACAGTAAAGGTGATGGGGAGGAGAGGGTGGCAAGCTGCGTGCTCACTTGGGCAGAAAGTGGGTGTCATAAGTTCAGATGGCGTTTTTTGTGAAGAAGAGTGAGACGCAATTGCCTCAGGGACTCCTTGCAAGAATAATTAATTTTCGCATGTTTGCTCGACATTTGTTCCGAGCGGGATCGCTGCGCTCTTCCAGACATGTGTACCACTGGCTCGCACAACTGCGACTCCCATGCATCCAGTTTTTGACGCTGAAACCTTGCACCGCAGCTCGGCCTCCTCGCTGTACGCTCGGACAACCACTTTGGGCCATTACACGTGGCCGCCACATCCTGTAAAACATGACTATCACATGGCCGCCTCACTTGGGCTCAAAACTTGCTTCCGCCTCACTGTACACTCGGACAACCACTTAGGACGTCAACTTGTGGCCCTCTGCTACTTTGAACCAAAGCGTGTGGCCGCCGCATCATACACTTGGACTGCCACATGGGGTCGCAGCATGTGGCCGCCGCGTCGTACACTAGGACTGCCACATGGGGTCGCAGCATGTGGCCGCCGCGTCGTACACTTGGACTGCCACATGGGGTCACAGCATGTGGCCGCCGCGTCGTACACTTGGACTGCCACA
>LGRX02003430.1:0-45111 GCA_001247695.2 Cymbomonas tetramitiformis
CATGGCACACGACGAGGACATCTCGTGGGCACCGGCAGAGCTGCGGGGAGAAGTGGAGGCCCTTGCAGCCGCAGACGTCAACGCTGTTCTAGAGTTGGCGGCTCTCACTGATTGTACGGATCTGGTGGAGGGCATCATTGAGGCGCAGCGGGCGTCCCCGGCAGCCGGCGAGTTGCCGGCCGACTCGGATCGGCAATAGGGTCTGAGGACCCTTTCGGCTGAGGGGCCAGAAAGTGACACTGGACGTCGCTCTCTTGCCGAAGCCCCTCAACCGGCTCCCGCAGCGGCGGGGGTAACCCCCATCATCGACGACCCCATGCCTGAGCACTACTCCGTACTAGAACCCTGGGCCTACGAGGGTATCTACAGGCCCTGCTTGGCCGCAGTGTCTGACCGTTTGAATGCTTGGCACTTCAGGCGGCCAGCGGGGGCGCTTTCCATGGAAGTGTTGATGATGCGACTGCGCAAAAGCCTGAAGCGCAAGTCGACGACGGGGATCCGTACTGCACTGGAACGGATACAACAAGGTCGTGGCATGAGGTCGTCTGCCGCGCCAGCTCGGAGGTACAAGAGACGGTGCGAGCTGGACAACGTCAGGAATGAGGTGGACCTGATGTGCCTGCAGAAGCAAGCCCCGGCCCACCACACTCCGTTGGGCACGCTGCCACTGCCGACGCGGCAACAGCGCATGGTCGAGCACGTGTCGGCACTGTTGCAGGGCCCTTCGAGGTCACGTGGGATGTGCAACGACTCCCAGCAGGTTCGGGCACTGGACCTGGCGGAGACACGGGCCCACGATCTATCCCTTGCGTGGGACGAGATGACTTCGGCGGAGCAGGCTGACGCCCTGCAGCAGGATGCCCCGATAGGGCACCGCGCGTGGGAAGCGGAGGGCCTTCTGCGCTGGCGCGGCCGACAGCGTGGGATGCCGGCGGAGGAATCGCCGGCCGTCATGGACTCGCCCCCCTACCCTTGGGCTACGGGGGATGTTGGTGGAAACTCCGTGGGGGTGCCCGCGGCTTCTGTTTCGGCCACGGGGACCATCCCTGGCACAGGGGGGGACATCCCCGGGATGCCGGATGCATGGTGCAGCTTGTACAGGGTGCACCAGTACCGTGAGAGGCAGTCGGCGGTGACTCCTGCAGAGGTGAGAGCGGATCTCTTTGGCGAGCAGCCGGAGCAGCAGCCAAGTGAGGTTACACCGCCCGATGCCGTGACTCCTGACGAAGTACTGGAGGGTGGACCAGTGAGCGAGTCTCCGGAGCACCTGGAGGACAATTTGACCCAGCAAATGGCTGCAGACAGGGGCCAGCAGCGGAGTGCAGACCCGCCAGCGCCGGACGCTGGTGGGGTCGAGGACAGCATGACCCAACAGCTGGCCAAAGCTGGGGCCCCAGAGGAGATTCACGCACTGAATACTCACCCCCTGCAGGAAGACACTGAGGAAGAAAGCATGCGCAGTCACCCACTGACGGAGGATGATGATGACGACGATGATGGTGATGAAGCGTGTGGAGGTGACAACGACACGAGCATGGGTGTCGGCCGTTGCAAGCGCATCCTGCGTGACGGGGGTGTGCTGTGGGCATCTCAGCTCGCTGCGGCTCATGATGAGGAAGGAGCGCTGCTGTTAGTCTTCTACGCGTATCTGCGTGGCAAGCTTGTCAAGGTACTCGTGGACTCCGGTGCCTCGGACAACTTCGTGTCTGAAGACTGCGTACGACGTTGTGGCCTACGCGTACGGCAGGGCCCGCAAATGAAGGTCACACTAGCGGACGGGTCGGTGAAGACCACAGGGGCTGTGGCCTACTCGAAGTTCACGGCCCCCCCCGCAGCGGGCTCCACCTATAATGAGTCGGCCATGGCCATGCGGGTGTTGCCACTCGGGATCCGAGTGGACGTGGTGCTGGGGGGGAAATGGTTGCGTAGCCTTTCTCCCATCATGCTGGATTACGCCGGTCACGGCTCCGTGTCTTTCGCGCGCAGAACGAAGGGGGGGGGTAAAGAGCTCGTGACCATCGCCGGCTGCAACCCGGGTAAAAGTGCTGGTGGACGCGGAGACAAATGTGCTGGACTCATCGATGAGGTCTTCCTGACGGCTGTGCAGCTGCGTAAACACCTCCTGTACGCAGAGACTCAGAGGCTCACGGGCGACGCCTCCGCTCAGCCGGCGTGGCTTATGATGGCGCGCAGGGACGGCAACGAGCACGATTCGGCCTTCGCTGCTACTGCAGCCGGAGATCATCCCGACGCGGAACTCCTCGCGGTCGAGGCCGAAGCAGTATGCCTCTCGGTGGACACTGCAGCTGATGCGAAGCCTGTGGCCAGCACCCAGGTGAGGCTGGAACCCCCGGATACTGGGGGCACCGCCAAAGACATCCCACAGGACACGAGGGACGCCAAGGTGGCACCCCGCTGGAAGGAGAAGTTCCGGGCACTCTTCGAGGAGTTCTCCGAGGAGCTGCGGGACGCCCTCCCCATGATGTCCAAACTGCGGCGGTCGATGGAGGATGAGGCCAGAGTCACCCTTAAGCCAGACAAGGAGGGAGGACCTCCATTTCGCCGTCCCTACCGCATGTCCGTGGAAGAGCTTCGGCAACTGCGGGAACGCATCGAGCAGCTGGTGGAAAAGGGCTACATCAGACCCTCATCCAGTCCTTACGCGGCACCATGTCTCATGGTACCCAAACCGGGCCAGCCTAACACGCTGCGCCTGGTGGTGGACTACCGCCAGCTGAACTCTCAAACAGTGAGAGATCGGTACCCGCTGCCGGACATTCAGTTGATGTTCGACGAGATGCAGGGTGCCACCCACTTCTCCTCCTTCGACGCCGTGGATGGATTCTGGCGAGTCCCCATGGCTGAGGAAGACGTGGAGAAGACAGCATTCACCACCCAGATGGGCTCCTACGAGTGCCTGGTGATGCCACAGGGATTGCAGAATTCCCCGTCACAGTACCAGCGGAGGATGCAGCGAGCCTTAGGACACTTACCTTTCGTCCGAATCTTCATCGACGATGTGGTGGTGTTCTCGAAGGGTGGAGTCCAAGAACACTACGACAACGTCCGTACCTTCCTTCAGACCTGTCGCGAGAAAGGAGTATACCTCAAGGCCTCTAAGGCGCAGATGCTGAAGGAGTCTTTGAGGTTTCTTGGGCACACCCTGTCCAGCGAGGGCTGCAAGCCGCAGCACGACAAGGTGGCGGCAGTGCGCGACTGGCCGGCGCTGGAGAATGTCACTCACGTCCGGCAGTTCCTGGGCCTAGCCGGTTATTATCGTCGGTTCATTCTCTGTTTCTCCGACATCGCGCAGCCCCTCACCATGCTCACCAAGAACGAGGTGGAGTGGAGATGGGGCCCTGAGCAGCAGTGGGCCTTCGAAGAGCTGAAAGCAGCATTGGTGGACGCCCCCGTTCTGGCCCTGCCGAACGTGAAGGCCGCAGCGGACGGATCAGCCCCCTTCGTGGTGCAGACCGACGCGAGTGGGGTGGCGCTGGGTGGAGTCCTAATGCAGGACTGTGGTGAAGGACTTAAGGTGATAGCCTACGAGAGCCGGCAGTTCTCCGCGGCTGAGCAGAACTACCACACGGGCGAGAGGGAGCTCTGCGGACTTCACCACTGCACCACGGTGACCTGGCGGCACTACCTGATCTTCACCGCCTTCAAGCTGCAAGGCGACCACCGGCCACTGGAATGGCTGATGGAGCCGGGGAGGGAGCTGAGTCGGCGGCAGGCACGATGGTACATGGATCTCGTGGAGGTGGGGGTCCCCCGCATGGAGTACGTGAAAGGGGCCCTGCTACTGGTTCCGGACGCCTTGTCACGGCGACCCGACTACTCAGCGAAGACACCTCGGGAGGGCTTGAAGGAGGCCGGCATTCTCGACGCTAAGTCGGACCTCCCGAAAGACCCCCTCTCTGTGTTGGACACCTCCGACCTCTTTGAGGAGGGCCCAGCCTTGGGCACCCTGACCCAGCTTGCTGAGGTGAACAGCTGGTTGGACGCGGTGGACACTCTGCAGCTGGCGGAGTTGGCTATGGAGTCCCATTTTGGTGCCAAGGAGCTTCGAGCCCCGCACCATTGCGAGGACCTCCCAATAGAGGTTGCAGCGGGTGCTGGGGGGGTGCAGACGCAGCACCCTGGCGCGGATCTCCCCACGGAGGTCACATCAGACGCTGGAGGGGTGCAGATGCAGCACCCTGGCGCGGATCTCCCCACGGAGGTCACATCAGACGCTGGAGGGGTGCAGATGCAGCACCCTGGCGCGGATCTCCCGACGGAGGTCACATCAGACGCTGGAGGGGTGCAGATGCAGCACCCTGGCGCGGATCTCCCGACGGAGGTCACATCAGACGCTGGAGGGGTGCAGGTGCAGCACCCTGGCGCGGATCTCCCGACGGAGGTCACATCAGATGTTGAAGGGGTGCAAACTGAGCACCCCGGCGCGGACCACCTGACGGAGGTCACAGCGCCCCCCACGAGAGGGGCGACGCTGGCGTTTCAGCGTGCTTCCCTGAAGAAGAGTACAAGGGCTCTTCGGGGGGCCTTCAAGTCCCTTCGCGCAATGGGACGGTCCAAGCTACCAGGAAAGGCGGCATTGGAAATGCCAGCGGAGGCCTCAGAGCAACCTTGTGGCGTGGTGGCCTCACGCACCCGGTCAAAAACTGGGTTACCTCCTGCGGGAGGGACGTCGGGGTGCCAAGCACCCGTAGCGCCTGCACAAACTCCGCCGCAGGTGTCAGCCAAGGTCCCTATGGAGCGCCCCAGCGGCACGGTGACCTCTCGCTCGCGGTCGAACACCAAATCGCCGCCCCAGCAAGAGGCAGCAAAGCCGGCGACACCTCCGACGGTGGGTCTGACTGACGCCCCCAGGACGAGGAAGCCCCCTGCGAAGAGCGCGTCTCAATCGCGGAGGGAATCGACGGGGCGGTTGCACCAGGCATTGTTCGAACGGCTACAGTCGAAATACGGGAAGTTCGACGTGGATGCCTGTCGCGGACCAAAAGGCCGCGGTCAGCTGGTGGACAAATACTGGGAAAACTGCCTAAAGGAGCAGTGGAGAGGACTTCACGTGTGGTGCAGCCCCCCACATGACAGCGACCATCTCACCATCGAGGCTGTACTCCGCACCTACGTGCATGAGTGGCGGCAAGACCCCGAGAACACCTCTGCAGTGTTCCTGCTGCCGGACCTACAGTCGCGCATGCCGCAGTGGAGGAAGCTTTTCAGACGCGCGGGGATGCGTATTGAGGAGGTCATCCCCACACATGACTCTCAGGGGGAATCCCACCCAACTGTTTAAGGGAACAGATGGAGTGCTGCAGGACCTCCCATGGCCGATGCTGGTGGTGTATGCTCCACCCTCGAGGTCAAGACCGCAGAGGATTCGACACCAGCGAGTGCCCCCGCCAATTGTTGATGCAGGCAAGGCGTCAAAGATGCGGGACGCGCAGGGCACAGTTTCTGGAGGAGATTTCCTTGAGGCCCTGCGGGACGAGTACAGCCGAGACGGGCCCCTTCGTACTCTGCGGGAGCAAGTACAGTCAGCTCCCCATCACAGCACGAAGCACTTCTGCATTGTTGGCGAAGTGCTGTGGCGGGTAGCTGCGGGGCACTACCAGCTGGTCCTGGGTGAGGACTCACCCCTCCGGGAGATTGTGTTCCGCGAGGCCCACGACTCCCTGGCAGCGGGTCACACAGGGCGCGACAAGACACTTGAAAGGGTTCTTCGTCGATTCTGGTGGAAGAACGCCTCGGATGATGTTGGAACTTGGGTGGCGTCCTGCCCCACTTGCCAGGCTGTGAAACCCCGATCGTCATACCCTGATGGACTGCTTAACCCGCATTCGATTCCGTCGCGAAACTGGCAGGACGTGGGTGTGGACTTTGTCACCGGTCTACCTTTGACCGAGCAAGGGAACGACGCGTTCGTCGCCTTCACCTGTAAGCTCTCGAAGATGGTCCACGTGGTCCCCATTAACTTCGGGGACAGCTCAGCAGCCACTATTGCTCGCATCTACTTCGACACCGTGTGGAGGCAGCATGGCGCGCCTATGAAAATTGTCAGCGACCGGGACCCACGCTTCCAAGACGCGTTCTGGAAAGAGCTGATGCGGTTGATGGGGGTCAAGGTGGCGATGACCACCCCTTACAACCCCCGATCTGATGGTCAAGCGGAGCACACCAACCGGGTCGTGGAGGATATGCTTCGCTCCTTCGTCGATGATAGTCCGGAGGACTGGGACCTGTACGCCACCAACGTCGAGTTTGCTATTAACGACTCGCGCAGTGACGTAACCGGTTTCACCCCCTTCGAGTTGTGCTATGGTGTGTCACCCATGTCACAGCTTGACATGTTTCTAGAAGCTGCCCAGTCTACCGATGGGCGACGCAAAGGAGGGGTGGGGACTGCACATGAATGGGCGTTTCGTTTTTCGTCGCAGCTGCGGGACGCGCGGGGTAGACTGGAGTTGGCACAGCAGCGGCAGCGAGATCTCTTCGATCAGCGCCATGGGCAGCGGGAGTATGCGGTGGGGGACCTCGTCTGGGTAGAAGCCAAGCACCTCACGGAGAAGCTCATGGACAGGTCCCTTTGCAGGAAGCTCAGCAAGCGCTGGCATGGGCCGTTGGCGGTAACGGAGCGGTTCTACAGTGACATGCAGGCGGGTCTTCCGGAGGCAGACCGAGGTGCTCCGGTGGCTTATCGACTGCAGCTCCCCCCACGCTGGCGTATACATGATGTGTTCGCACAACATCGACTGAAGCCATACGTGGGAGGGGCAGATGCGTTCGCGTCACGCCGACAGCCAGCAATCCCAGAGGCGGTGATAGTTGATGGACAACGCGAGGCCCATGTGGATCGCATTCTGGCTCGACGAGTTCGCATCTCCCGAGGAAAGGAGATTGTGGAATGGAAGGTACGCTGGACGGGCTACTCAAAGGCCCACGATTCGTGGAGGACTCGAGACAAGCTGGAGCGTGGAGCACCTCTGCAGCAGCTTAAGGACTTTGAGACCGAACGTCTGGCCATGGAGGGCCAGGTACGTGACGCTGCATTACGTCGTCGAGAGCAACGCCGCGATACACCCAGTTCTGCTGCGGTGGCGTCAGGTGCCTCTTTAGCCTACCTGTTGGTGAGACCCTGGGAGGAGGAGTTTGAGAACCCCACCGACGAATGCCTTCCTTGGGAACAACGTGGAATGACGAGAGAGGGCGAGGTCACATATGTCACTACCCTCGCTGCACTTGATACTCGGCCAGTACGGATATTGGTATTGTTCAGTGGAACAGGCTCCGTGGAAAAGGAGTTTGCCCGCTGCTTCCCAGCCTCGAGATCGGTAACTCTGGACGCTGACCCGCTTTGGCGGCCGACTCACGTGACGGCCATTGAGAGCTGGGATTATTGGAGGTATCCCCCAGGGTACTTCGACGTGGTATGGGCAAGCCCCCCTTGTACCCAGTACAGTCAGGCCCGCACCACTGGAGGTCCGCCCGATTTCGTTACAGCGGACGCGTGCGTACAACGCACCCTAGACATCATCGAGTATCTCCGTCCTCAACACTGGTTTGTGGAGAACCCGATGGGCCGTTACCCTGACGCCCTGCGTTTCAGGCCAGTAATGAGCCATTTACCGGCGCCCCTCACTTGCACCTACTGCATGTATGGGAAACGATACATGAAACCTACGTGTATATGGGCGAGCTCGCCTCCGCCCGAACCCTTACTGCAATGCTCTGCAGCGACTCCTTGTTCGCATCGACGTGCAACAGGAGTTCACCCTGATACTGCACAACTGGGACCGAGTGGTCATCGGAAGGGGATGCAGAAGTCACACGCAGTGTATCCAGTTCCAGAGGGTCTACTGCGGCATCTGTTCCAGCACTTGACTTTTGGAGGCACAGGAAAGTAAACGATGTTACGGTCATAACCCTTGGACCGAGTGCAACCGATCTATGGCAAGCAGAGTTTCGAAGGAGAAGACGAAGACTGAAGACCTGCCTTAGATATCGGTTGTGTGCGGTTGGGTGAATCCGGGATGAGCGTTGGCAGCGTGATCCTTGGTGAAGCCCTTCTGCTACGCTGATGAGCAGAGGAATCACGAGACCCCTGTACGCTATTGTATGTGTGATTATGCTTTAGTCGTGGTTTCAGGGGAAAGTCCACTCCTAACGGGGGGAGAGTTGTGCCAGGAGGCACGACGTACCTGCTGAGACACCCATAGTAGGGGGGTCTGATTTCGATGAGAATAAGAGTATCGAACTATTAGGGAAATTAGTGAGTGGATGTGACATTGCCTGAGCGAACAGTTGGGGAAAATAATATGTGAGCTCAGAGGAGAGAATAAAGAGAGGTAACAGAGTTGGTCTCTTGGACTTGGACAGCAAATGATATAACTCTTGCTGTCTGGGTTTATGTTAAATAGTATATCTGAATATATGATATGATTCCTCAAGATAATAGAGGATAATAGTTTACTCCTGGGAATTCCCCTGGGACACTTTCGGTCATAGGACTGGTCATTTTGATTAATTTTCAGCGAAAGTACCCACGCCCAAAGCACACCGCTCAAATTCATCCTTCCCCCAAGTGCATACCCAAACCCATGATAAGAAATAATGATGTTGGGACACCTAAATATGGTGTCAAACGTCTAATTTGTGAAGTATATCGAAAGAACGCGCCCATTACCGACAAATGAATTCGGTCCTTGTCATAGGACTGTGAATTAAGGCAGTAGTAGCCATCGTGCCTCGGCACGTGTCGTTCCAGGCTTTGCTGGCTTTACTTCGCTTTTGCATGCTCGGCATGCTGGGTGCAGCGGTGTGCATCAGAGCGGCACCGTACACTTCAATCGAGAACGACGACTTCAACATGCCGACGGGCGCGGTTATTTGCAATGGACGCGTATGCCCAGGGAAGATATCTTACCCCGATTGGCCGGCCCCGGGCCGAACTGAGTCGCCAAAATGAGGCCCGGGCCGAAGAGGGACCGAAAGAGAAATTGCTTTGGGGCCGAACCAATTTGGCGCAAATTTCTAAAAATTTGATGAAAATTTTGCGATTTTTGCATTTTCCCATACTTAAGATTAAAATTTTCGGGCATTTTGTAGTTCGGACCGGGCGGGCCGAAGACGGGCCGAAAGAAATTTTGATTTGGGGCCGTACCAGCTCACCGGAAGATATCTTCCCTGCGTATGCCTCTACCCAGCTATGGACACACTGTCCCCCGATACCTTGCGAGCCGTAGTGCAGGTGTTCCACGAGACAAGTGAGCTGAACGACCGTCTCTTGTGGTGTGGCATTTACATCGGACGACACTTGATTTCTCTCGGGGCTCCATGCATGATGGAGCAGCGGCTTAATTTCTTCCGCGAATTATATTCTTCATCGGCACCGACTTCTTCGATATGATTTTGCCGTTGGACAGTTTGTAACTTTGTATCCGTGAATTTGAGTTGTTCCTGCTCTAGTTTACAGCTTCGGATTTGAAATGTAGGAACCAGATGATCTTGCGGGCATACGCAATCTTAGAGTTGGATCAGAATTGCACAGTAGCTTGACTTGCTAGAGCTGCAGAGATGCATTAATGGTCATTCCCGCCGGGAAGTTCCCGGGAAAACGGGAATTCTCTATGGGAATGTCATACTTACGAGTCAAACGGGAATTTTGCGTGTTCACGTCACCATAAAGCGAGACTTCCAGGAATTTTGTTTATGTATTTCCGTCATCATGAAATGGTTGATTTAAAAATGCATTAATTGAACATCATTTCGGCACTATACATATGAGGAGGCGTAAGCGTTCCCGTTACATTCCCGACGACGGGAATGCTAAGAAACAAATTAGTTCAGCGTGTTTGTCACAAGGGGGGAGAACAGGTGCTTACCTTTCCCACCAATGGAACCCACCAAAGGGTTGGGAAGCGTTGGATTTCCGCCGTGAGCTAAGGGGGCGGCCTTGGGAGGGTACTAAATGAGGTATTTTTATAGGACGTTGAACCACGGTATTCGCAAGAAGCCCCTATGCACCCCTACGATAAAGGGGAGGGGGCGAGGCGATGGTTTCCCAATACAGGTTGGCCCGCTATAAAACCAAGGCATGGTATCAGTTCGTTCAGGCGGTATTGATAGTTTCTTATTATTTCACTTTTGTGATCAATCAATTCTGATTCGCAACATGTATAATCAATCCATTCTGATATGTCAAGCCAGGGCGTCAATCAATTCTGATTCTCACCAAGTCTGATCAATCAATTATGATAGTTCAACGGAGAGTATCAATCAATTCTGATACACAGGTATGTAGTATCAATTGTTGTAAGTACATGTTGTCGATTCCCCATCCTACTTCACGTGCTCGTTCGCGGAGGTCGCCGATCATGTTGATTTCATGGCCAACCAGGTTTTCTACAGGCTCGCAAGTGTCGTGTTTCGGTTCTGGGAAATTCTTCCAACCCATAAGCCATTGTGCAGCACCGCCATTTGATGCACGCTCTGTTTTTATCTCACGTGCCGTGTATTCGACATCGTCACTTCCGGCAGTCTGGTCGAAAGGCGCTTGTTGTGCGCGCTTGAGCGTGCCCTTGCCCTTGGAAACTACTTTCGCCTGATTAGGTTGCTTTCCACGTCCGCGCGTATTGCCCATACGTAGTTTTCGACAATGTTAAAAAGAAATTTTCGAAATCTGCCAAGATAGTGTTTTTATATACCCAAAAATCCCATCGAATGACCAATTGCCATCTCAAACCCGATCATACTTAGATCGATGTGTCCAAGATGGAGACGACGTTCTCACAATATTGAGTGATTGACCAAACAAAATCCCACATATGGTTTTGCTGGATCGAAATGGTACGCCGCCGGGATTGGAGCATTGATTTAATCGATTCAATCGATTGCATTTGTTCAACCCAGGGATCAATCGATTCTGATTGTTTACAGCCCTCAGGGATCAATGAATTCTGATTGTTGCCCTCGGGGATCAATCAATTCTGATGGTTTGACATGAGATATCAATCAATTCCAATATTCCGATATATTGATAGTAGCAGAATATCAAACAATCGATACCATGCCTTGGCTAAAACTAGTACATCGGAAATCGGGTCATATCTCATCATGGCGTTAATCATGGAGAGACAGACTTTCGCCCCCCCCATAAACTGGGGGTGACTGTCTCTTCCTGTGTCACCCCTCGCCCTGTGGTGTCACTTGCATCTTGCCAGCCGACCGATAATAGACCCTAAAAACTGCTACGCAATAAGAAGAAGCCTCTTAGATATTTTGGTGGATGACAGAAACCTTGACAAAAACGGCTGTGAACTTTTCTCCAACCCACTAAATGCCCACCCTAGAATTTACTCGAGAAGATGCATACCCACCACTAGAATGAAAAAGCCCTCAGGCCCTTCTGCCATCATGGGAAAATCGGCTTTGATGGTCTCGCTTGGGATGCCTACGTGGACCCGTTAACAGGCATTGGCAGAATCGTTTACGGAAATCCCCCCTTTGATGGGAAGGATAAGGGCAAATCTTCGGCGGTTATGACTACCTTGGAAATGGGACATAAAGCGGCCAACACCGTCCCCGGATTTTCAGGAACATGGATTCTTCCGCTGTCTCCCAAAAACCAAAAAAGATGGTTTGATAAAGGTTTTAAACTTGTTTTCAGATTCCCGCATAACACTATTCCATTTATCCCACATGGTTATTGGACGGGTGATGACCCCTACGTTCTCCCAGGTGGCGGATGCTATAAGGATGATTTTTCGGATGTCGTTATCATAGCTATAGACAGTGCACCCAGTGATACTCAACCAGCCTTTGACTGGAGGCCTACACAGAAAAAGATTGCCAGATGGTTCCTCAATGTCCTTCCTAAGTCCAGAGTCACGAAGAAGAGGCTAGAATACACCGGAGTCAGCCCTGATATTTGGAATGAAGTTCTGAACGAAAGTGACAAAGTACTTCCTTCTTCGCTGTGCCCATGGCCCACTCAAGACCCCCCCTATCATCAGAATGGTGCTGAGCATTATTATGGTGGTCACCATGACACGACAATCACCAATGCAAATTCCAAGCCCTTCATAAGCACCGTGAAATGGCCCAAAGTACTTACACTCATGGGGTACCTCCCTCCTCTTTTTGGTACTGTCCTCAACACGATAGGTGTGCTGGATTTGACACAGTGACACCCAAAATATGTCACCTGCCTCATCCTAGAGTAGTCTGGGTGACCGTCACTCGTAGGCCGAAACCTAATCCCTGAACTTAAAGTCAGGTATATGTTTATCTCTTTTATCTTATCAATCCGACCGTTCTGATATCGAAACCCTATATTGGGGTATAACGACAAATAGATATATATCGGCCCTGTATATCTAGCAGGTTTTGGTTCGCACCATCGCTTTTACACTGCTTCTACTATGAGTGGCTAAACGCCGACGCTTGGGATGGAGTGAGCGGTCGCTAGGGAGGCACACGCGGTTCAGTGGTATGGCCTAGGCAGCTTGGTTGATTGAGCGGCTTCGCGGACGGTGCACTTGGGCGTTTTCCGAGTTGATTTTACGTTGGCTGGATTTTGCCGTACTTCTGGTCGATATCACACCGTTTGCGGTACCCGGGAATCCTTTAAGTCCACACGACTTCATCGAGTTCTTCGTCCTTATCCGCAAGTTTACGCTCTCGACGACCACCACCTCTTGGCCGCCACCACCGCGACCGCTTCCCGATCACACCCGCTTGCTCCACCCCTACTGTCATTTCATCATGGTTGCCACCAGATCTACTTCGAGCGCTCCTCTGCGGAGGAGGAACCTAGCGACTATTTTCGACCAAGCTGCTGCCCGACATGCGGCCACTCCAGGGACTCCGACGGCGACCGTCCCTCCAGCGTCTGGACCACCTGCGGCATTCGTGGCAGCTGTCCGTACTCTGATCCGCACCAGGCACGACGAGAAGGCCGCCAAATTTGTGCCAAGAAGTGCTTCGGCTTGAAGGACGAGCGCTTCCATGGCAACGAGAAGAACGTGCACGTCATCTTTACCCGCATGGTGGCTGCTCTTCGCGAGGCTTTCGTGGCCGAGGACGAGCAGCTGGGCGACCTCTTTATACTCGACGACGCCGGCATCACGGTGCGAGAGGAGAGCAATCAGCTCCTCTTCTCCACCCTTGAGCTCCTCGTGCATCCTTCCAGTCCGGCTTCGGACTGGTTGGAGAGCTCTGCTCAGACGTTTCCCGCGGATGGGAAACGTGTTCTGCTCGAGTTTGCACGTAAACTGCTTCATGCCGACGCACCCTTTCAGGGGACGTCGGACTTGCTGGCAGTTGAACTGGGCTACGGCATGGACCCCAACGACTCGATCATGGACTTCAACGCCGCGCTCGCCGCCGCGAAGCGCAAGAACACCCTGGACGAGGACGACGTCAAAGGGCAGTTCATTCAGGCCATGGACGCCGACTACTACAGGCCTGTGGTGTCGAGGCTCCTGCTGCACGACCAGCGGGCGGCGGTGTCCCTGTTGACCGTTCAGCAGTGGGCCCGCGAGTGTCATGCGGCTCACGTGCGGGCTGGCACGGCTTCGCCGAAGTCGGCTGCGGTTGGTAGCCACATGTTGCCTGCGAGGTTTGGCGACCCGCCGGGCGGACGCACTTCCGCGGACGCCGACGTGATGGAGATCCTCCTCGCGTTACGCAAGGAGGTGCGCGTTCTCTCCGACAAGGACAACGGGAAAGGCTTCACTCCCCGCGCGGAGAAGCCTCACAACCCACGCACAGGGTTGAAGTACCGCTTCGCAGCCTCTCCGCTCCCGGAGGGGAATTATTCGCAGGGGAATTCGAAGCTTGTCGCGTTTCATCGTGGGACTTGACAGGCGATCCCGCTTTGCCAGCACTCGACGTGTACGTCAGCACAAGCTAGGCATTGGCACCGCGACTGCCCGCACGGCGGTCCGCGTGCGGAGAAGACGGCTGCTGGGGCGCATTCTTTCGCGGTTCAGGAGGTGGAGGGCGACTTCTACGCCGCTGCCTTCCAACACGCCATCGACAACAACGACACCGACCGTTTCGACGCGCTATGCTTCTTGGCGGGCGGCAAGCCCGTGATGCTCGAGGATCTCTCTGCCGCCTCCTTCTGTGTGGACGACACCGTTGAGACTCACGCCATCGACGAGTATCTGGAGTGCTGCCAACCCGCTGACACCCGCCTCGGGGTCTGCGCGGTTGGTGGTGCCATGCACGTCAACACCTTCCAAGTCCACGACAAGATCCCGGGCGACGCTCTGGACATGCCGCCACCGCCGGCACCGCCTGCCGCTCCGCAGTCGGTGGTGTCCGACGAGGGCATGTACCCCGTCAGCGCGCTGCACGCCCACGAGCCAGACACGTCCTTCATGGACAAGTTTGCGGTGCGGCTTGAACTCACTGACCCTAACCCGCCTCTCGCGATGCATTGCATGGGGCCCGTGGCACCCGTTGATCCAGTTTCGGTGGCTGAGGGAGAGTCCGAGGATGACGACGAGGGTGATCCGCCGCCGCGGCAGGCTCTTGGCTGCGGCAGACCGCCGTTGGGCTTTGGGTACTCTGCCCTCATGTCTCTCGAAGTCTGCCTAATGCTTGTTATTTGTGCAACTGCCGCGCCTTCAAATGATTGCCCCGCGCCAACGTCTTCGGCGACAGGGCGCATCGGCGACGAGGTCGGTGGTGCTGGTGAGCTGACGCCCACGGCCATCCCGCCGGATCTCTACTGGCAGCCGGAGGGCTGGTACCACGGCTGGTACCGTACTACGTACGGGTACGGGTGGACGTGGCTCCCAGGCCCCCCGCAACCACCTGAGGCAGCTCCGATTATTACTGCGCCGCCCTCGCCGGGTGGTGCTCCGCCATCGCCAAACTACGAGCCACCCACCTGGGACGGTGGGGACGGGGATGAACTTTCTTACTCAATTCGGCACAGGACCGAGCCGATTGCACCCGGTGTAACTGCCTGCGGCGACATCGGCGCTCCTTCAATTATCTCAATTTGCTCTACGAATGATTCGACAGACAGTGGTACCAGCTCTCCTGGGCGCTGTGACAGTGGTACCGGCCCTCCCGGGCGCTGTGGAAGTGGCTAGTGCTAACGTGATTGAGATTAACCTGCCTTCAGTTTGAGATGCTGTAGGTGCAGGTTGCCCCAAGATGGGCTCTGTTTCGGGTTTTCAGTGTATCAGAATTCGGCAGTAGAAAGTAGTGGCACGGCTGCTGCACTGCCTGTTCGGGGGAGGGGGCCTGGCCAGTATGAGCACAGTGCCTCCTGACCCACTAGCACTGACTTTTCTGCCTCTCGGTAGGCATTTGTTTCCTGTTTCGGCTACCTAGTTTGGTCCCCACACTAGGTGGTGTGCTGGATTTGGCACAGTGACACCCAAAATATGTCACCTGCCTCATCCTAGAGTAGTCTGGGTGACCGTCACTCGTAGGCCGAAACCTAATCCCTGAACTTAAAGTCAGGTATATGTTTATCTCTTTTATCTTATCAATCCGACCGTTCTGATATCGAAACCCTATATTGGGGTATAACGACAAATAGATATATATCGGCCCTGTATATCTAGCAAGGTGTACCCCGTGGCAAGATTAAACCTCTCCTTAAAAAACTTTCAAGAATCTGTAGACAACACACCAAAAATAGGCGAGACGTGTTTCTGTTAAACACCACCACCACCTTGAACACTGACCCGCATACAGTTGACATCCTGGGCAGTGAGACCATGACAGAAACAGAAGTTGTGCACCAATCAAACGACTTTCTTCAAACCCTCCTGCAATAATTTTCAAAAGTCTTGCAATATAAGATGGTTCTCTGTCCCCTAGGGGAGGGGCCCTCCCCCCCCTCCCCTCCCCCACCACCCCCCTCTCCCCCGCCCACCCCGACCCCTTCCTCGCGTCTCCAAATACCCCCTTAATTCTTCGACTTCCCTCCCCACCGCTCAGATACAGCCACCCCTCCACTCACCCGGCCACGGCTGCTTCTCCATCTTCTAGAGTTTTTTGCTCTGCACCTAGCTTTTTCTCTAGATGTCACCCTGCTGAAAAGTGGGCTGAGTCCCTTTGTGGGCGCGCTATAGCAGAGGGAGTAGCCCCTGGTGTTTTCACTAGCCTGCTTTGCAGGGATACCGCACTCTCAGGACTTTGTCCCCTTTGCTAGCGTAAATGTTTTATTATTATTCAGACACCACCAGGCCATAGCCAGGTGCAGGACGCCGTCGATGGACTCGAAAAGATGCCAACGCTGAACGAACAGTTGGCATGCGCGCATTCTGGCGGTCAGCGGGCATGGTGGCTGACCGCTGGCTGGAGAATTCCGCGAACGCGAAGTTAGGGTTCCCAAGCGAAGACATAACTTTCCGAAAAATGAACCAAATCCAGCGATGGATGAGTCAAATTTGAGTAGATTTTGACGAGGAAGACGTCGGTGACGTCAAACAAGTCGTGCGGCAAGCCAGTTGTCCTGCAGGAGCGGTGCTGCTGTCCAGAAAGGCGAGGGCGCGTTTGGGTGCGGTTCTAAAACGTAACTCTTCGTAAAATTAACCAAATCGGGCGATGTAAAAGCCAAATTGGGGTGAAATTCGACGAGGAAAACGGCGGTGAGGTCAAAAATAACGTGCGGTAAGCCAGTTTTGCCACAGTTCGGGCGCTGCTGTCCAGAGTGTAGGGCACGTAGTTGGGAATGGTCGGAAATGCGTAAAAGCGGCAGGGCACAATCGTAGCCCAATTTGCTTACGGTTTGATGATAAATTCTGGTCGCGGCCGCGATCTTCAACGGTGGCCGGGGTCGGGATATGGTTGTTGTCGTAAGGACGAAACAGCTGCCGTCGGTTGCGGCGGTTGGGATTGTCGAAAATGTGTAAAAACAACAGGGCACAACTGTAGCCCAAATTGCCTACGGTTTGGTGATACCGAAATTTTGGACTCGGCCGCGATCTTCAACGGTGGCCGGGGTCTGGATATAGTCGTTGCCGTAAGGACGAAACAACTGCCGTCGGTTGCGGCGGATTCGAGGAGATTCGGTTCGCCCTCCAAGGACCAAAAGTAAACAACGAACACCCACAAGTGGTGGCCGATAACCTGACAAGAAGTGAGAAATATATATATAAGGATATATATATGTCGGGCGCCGAGGAGCGGAACCGTCTCGCAGGGGCAGGTGCTCTCGGATACTAAGATGATATAAAATATTCAGGTGAGTGTTTTATAGCACACCGTGACAACCGTGACAACGGACACTGGTGACACATCGGGCTGAGGGATGACAGACAGGAGACCCACTGTGCTCCCCCCTTACAGTGGGGGTGGCAAGATTGGTCTCCCCGTGACACTGCCTGACTTGCTGTTTCCGGCGCACGTAGCGGGACGCCTTCCACCAAGTCCCAAGACCCCCTCTCTCTAGCGTCCGCAGGTCCCAAGTCCCCCAGACCTCTCTAGGGAACGTAGGGTCCCAAGTCCCCCCTCCCCGTGCTCCACTGCAAACCACTCCCAGCCCCCCCATTTTCTCGAACCAAGTCCGAAGCGGGGGGGGGTAATAGAACCTTGCCGCCTTTTTTCAAAATTCTTCTTGAGGCAACCCGTCTGCGTCTCCACAAACGTGAAACTCAGATAGCCTCGGCTATCGGACGGGTCTCCGATCCCCTCGTCCCTTGGGTCTCTCCTACCCGTCAGATTGACTTTCATTTTTTGAACGCTTCTGGGCAGTGGGCAGCTGGGCACGTGGGCTCTGGGCTAAGGCTAGGCTGTCGTGACCTCAGCCTCAACACCTCATGAACTCGTGACACCGTATCGGACCGAACGTTTAAAAGGCCATCCAAGTGTCTGTGTTTGTCCGACCGATTGTTTCACTGTTTAAATCCCGCGTAAAAGAGACCGTCACCGTCACCGTCACCGTCAATATCGTGAGTGGACGGACTACTGATACTGTATCGTATGATACTGAGTATCGATCGTCAAGTTGAAGTTCGAAGTTGCAATTTGGAATTTCTCTGACAGTGACACTCTCATGATCCGGTCATGTGACAGCTCTCCAGTCCGAGTGAAGTCTTCTAATCTCTCTCAACTTCAGCACCTCCTGCTGCGCGAAGCTGAACAGCAGCTCACAAGCCTCGACGTCTGAACAGAGCAACGCACACCAACATAGAAAGGCTGTTCTAGGAAAACAAACATGGAGCACTTCTACATCATCGTGTTTGTAATGCTTCTGGCATTCTGTGGGGGGCTTGAGCTTCTGAAGAAGGGACCCCAAGGCTCAGGAGCGCTTGAGATGGGAAAGGGGCCCCAGGAAAAGATGGCTACGATTTTTCTTGCGTTTCGCAACAACTATTTAGTAGTGTATTCCCTGATGATGGGTAAAATCTCTGCCCCGTTGCTGTGCTTCTCAACGCCTTACCCTTGAGCCACATGTCGTATCACCTGCCCAATACAAACCTTCGGTCGTGAACTCAAGTAACAGTAGCGTCAACTTGAATGTGCGGCTGAAATTTGTATTTGTCGTCCACCTTCTATTCACTGCTGAATCCTGACGACAATGAGAGCATGTTACTTCTGCTCTTCAATTCGACCCTGAATTTATCGCCGTGGTGTGTGCAGCGGGTGACTGGCTGCAAGGGCCGTACGTGTATGCGCTGTATAGCCACTACGGGTACAGTAAGGGCGATATCGGGAAGTTATTCATCGCTGGTTTTGGATCTTCCATGATCTTTGGCACCATCGTAGGCTCCTTGGCAGATAAATAGTACGTTCATCCTTACTCTGCTCCATTTATGCACAGACCACCTTGTGTGCCACGTGGCTCGAACCTCATCTTACCTCTCCTGTGCTATCGTCTCTGCAGTGGTCGCAAGAAGTGTGCGCTTACATACGTGGTCACCTACATCCTGAGCTGCGTCACGAAACACTCGCCCGACTACTGGATTCTAATGCTCGGTCGCTTCTTCGGCGGTATCGCGACCTCCCTGCTGTTCTCCGCCTTCGAGTCTTGGCTTGTTGCCGAGCACTTTAAGGTATGCGTCAAAGTCCGTTTCATGTTCTTGGATCTACCGAATCGCTGTTCCCTTCCTATCGATCGGACACACTTTGTTTGAAATATCCACGCGGCCTTTTTAAATTCTGTCTTCCTGAAACTTTTGTCTGGTTCGGCTGCAGCGCGGATTCGAGGCCCAGTGGCTCTCAAACACCTTCTCCAAGGCAGTGTTCCTCGGCAACGGCCTCATGGCAATCTTATGCGGCCTTCTTGCCAACTTTTTGGTTGATAACCTTCACCTCGGCCCCGTTGCACCCTTCGACGCCTCTGCAACTGTGCTTCTTATCGGCGGCATCGTCATCCACACCACGTGGTCCGAGAACTTTGGCGATAATTCGGGAAATGTTCCTTTGAGCGTGCAGTTCTCCAAGGCAGCAACCGCAATCGCCTCAGGTGCGCTCTGCGTGTGTTGCTACAGCTTCTCACACCTTCCCAGGTTGGCCTCGTCTCCACTCCACCTGCTTACCCACGTCCCTGTAAGTCACGGTCGCCGATCTTCAACTCCAGCTCTTCGCTACTCTCATAGTTCCTTCTCGCAGCTGCCACCTCACACCGATCGTGGCGCACGGTGTCGGTTTCCTAATTTGACGCGGTCGGCGCAACATTACTGTAAAGTCGTCTAGGTTTCCTGGTTTGCCTTTCCCTTCTGCCTCGTCAGCTCAAAGCAAGCCGCCAAAGACCTTGAAGAAAACTTCGTGCCTAGAAGTTGTTGCTTTTCTTTGAGACTCGGAGTGGTAGTGCTTCGACCGCTTCAGTCTTCGGTGTTCTTTGTGTTACGATCTGCGCTCGCTCCTCGGACTGTCTACGCGCCACTTAGCCGCTGCCGGTTGTCTATGGGTCGATTGAAGCGCAGACCCCAAGATCGCGTTGCTCGGCGCCATGCAATCCCTATTTGAGGGCTCTATGTACACTTTCGTCTTCTTGTGGACTCCTGCACTGAGCCCCCGCGGCGAGGACATTCCCCACGGCTTCATATTCGCCACGATGATGTTGGCGTGCATGTGCGGGAGCTCCATTGCCGCACGTTTGATGAACAAGTCGGGCCCCCCAGCCGAGAAGTACATGCAGTATGTCTTCGTCCTCAGCGCTTTCGCCCTGCTAATCCCGGTTTGGTTCTCGGTGCGGCCTCTCGCCACGTTTTCTGCCCTTCTGCCACCTACACCTGTCCCGAGGAGAGGTAGGGCAAACACACTCGCCGTTGAGCTCCTGCTAGCCTTCTGTGGGAAGTACGCTGATAGGTGCGGGCGTTAGAGCCGCAGGGCCACCTTAGGGCCACCTTAGGCAACCGGGAAACAGCTGACAGCTGCGGTGGGAAAAAAAAATAACGTCATTTCTAGGTTAAGCACTGCTAGCCGAGGGCGCCTCGCTGCGATATACGTTTACGGTGCTGGGAGCACTGAGGAAGGTGCAAGGAAGGATGCTTATGTTGATACTTGTTGGTGCTGGGAGCACTGAGTAAGGTGCAAGGAAGGATGCTTATGTTGATGTTTGTTGGTGCTGGGAGCACTGAGGAAGGTGCAAGGGATGATGCTTATGTTGATACTTGTTGGTGCTGGGAGCACTGAGGAAGGTGGAAGGGAGGATAAAATGTTGATACTTGTTGGTGCTGGGAGCACTGAGGAAGGTGGAAGGAAGGATGCTTAAGTTGATACTTGTTGGTGCTTGGAGCACTGAGGAAGGTGCAAGGGAGGATGCTTATGTTGATACTTGTTGGTGCTGGGAGCACTGAGGAAGGTGGAAGGGTGGATGCTTAAGTTGATACTTGTTGGTGCTGGGAGCACTGAGGAAGGTGGAAGGAAGGATGCTTATGTTGATACTTGTTGGTGCTGGGAGCACTGAGGAAGGTGCAAGGGAGGATGCTTATGTTGATACTTGTTGGTGCTGGGAGCACTGAGGAAGGTGGAAGGGAGGATGCTTATGTTGATACTTGTTGGTGCTGGGAGCACTGAGGAAGGTGGAAGGGAGGATGCTTATGTTGATACTTGTTGGTGCTGGGAGCACTGAGGAAGGTGGACGGGGCTAGAGCTTACTGTGGTCCTCACTGCTGCTACCGGAACCCTGAGGAAAGGGGAAGAGAATATTCTCTATCGGGCCGACCGGTGACAGTGCCAGCAGCCCTGATCAAGTCGGACGGGGGAAGGTGTTGTGGGATACTCGCTCACCGTCCCCAGAGCACTGTAGAAGGTTAGAAGGTGGAGGGGGAAGGCCAAGGCCAAGATGGATACTCGTTCACGGTCGAGAGTCCTGAGGATGGTGGGAAGGGGAAGGCTTCTTCCGGATCATCGTTCACGGTGCTGGGAGCCCTGTTCGAGGTAGTCGGGGGCGGTTTCACTGGGTTAGTCGTCCGGGTAGATGACTGTTTATGGCAAAATGCACAGTGTTGTGGCTAGGGCCGAGGTATTTACTGTACAACTGGCTGCCAAGTTTTTCTCATCCACGAGGTTTCAAGTGGGTGTAGCACCTCAGTCGCACCCTTGCTTTATATAGTAGTTGACTGATTTTGTGCTGGTTTCGCATGCCGACCGCTCGGATTCTCACGCACGAGATGCTTCCACTGCTTTCCTGTTTTTTTTCGCACTCATGCACTACCCACAGCTTTTCTTTCCATCCTGCTTGCAGCTAGTCCAGGGGGCGGCTGTCCATGGTGCCCCGAAGCCCTGCACCTGAAGTACGGCTCTCCTTTCCCAAGCTCTTCCAACATCAGGACGGGCATGCATGGTGCACGCAGGTTCAAGACATCCCCGTTGTTGAAGGCATCCACGTTGGAGGAATCACCTTCGACGGCCAAGTACAGCTGTTTGGATTCCTAGTGTTCGAGGCGTGCGTCGGAATTTTCTGGCCGAGCATCATGAGCGTAAGGGCCTACCTTCCTGTCCCACCCACAGGCTTTCCATAATCCGCCGTGACCTCTGTACCTCTTGCAGTCAAGTGTTGCTTTCCGCTCTCCTATGCGAGATCGTGCATTCCGGCGCTCAGATCGAGTACGCCTTCCCTTATGCATGTTGCAATCCTATACCCACAGCATCCCATAGGCGCTGCATTTCGGTGAGGATGTCTTGGTGATGTGTGGTGGGCTTTGGTTTGCATCACTCACAGATGCGCAGCAAGTACATTCCTGAGGAGAGCCGCTCCACCATCATGAACTTCTTCCGCATCCCCCTCAATCTCTTCGTGTGCATCGTCCTGTACAACGTATGGCCCATCCTCCTGCCGTATCCTGTGCCTGTGACTGCTCCCAGCTTGACTGGTCCTGCTCATTTGTGCGGTCTTCCCGAGAAGTGCGTGCATGGAACCCTACTTCAGGCCTAAGGGCTCTCGAGGAGGGTTGAGTCCCACCTACCTGGTATTTCCCACATTTGAACTTTTTTCACTTTATGATACCACGGTGCTTAACTCGTGCAAAACAATAGACTTGTGCATTGAACGACTTGGCTGGTGCTGTAAAGAACCTTCCACTTTCCCCACTCGTGGTCCCCACTCACGGAGGAGTCGGTGCTGTTGCTTTGCAGGTGAGTATGTTCTCGCTGGCGTCCATGTTTGCGATGTGCTCTTCGTTCTTGCTCGTGGCCGCCGCGTGCCAGTGGAAGCTGTACTCCATCGCAGTTGCTGCCGATCTTATTTCAAGTGGATCGTGTGTGCCCTGCCCTTTTACCCTCTTTTGTTGTACTTGTGTGCTTGTGCCCCCTCGAGAGACCGTGCTTTTAGTTCTGGCTGATGTCGAGCAGAGTTCATATTTAGTGATCTTCTTGTGAAGACAAGAGCAAACCTGACTACCTTCTTCAGCAGGCCAAACCAAAAGTGTCTCGAGTAGGGCAGTCAGCACCGATGCTGTCCTCCGCCAACTGGATTCAGACTCCCGCCAGTCACACCGTTGTCTAGGCTGCCTGCACTGCAGAATTCGAAGTAGTAACGAGGGTTTGCGGGATTCATGCTGACTTCTTGGATTAATTTGATTTGGCCTTTTGCAGAAAGGAGGATGACACGGCATAAACTTGTGCATAGCAAACTTTCGAGACAAACTTTCCATGTCTGATACAATCGGCCAAATTTCTCTCAGAGCTAAGGGGCTTATCACTTCAGTAGGAGGCTATGCAAAGAGGCGAGGAGGTCAGGTCAGGTAATTGCTTGAGACCACCCTAACAGCTGTTCATACCGTTCGCATGAAGCTTGAACGACGGATGGAATCTTTTCAGAAAAGCGACTAGAGTAAGATAGTCCCTGCTATATGCACCATCGTAAATTGCTCAGGACGCTATCCCATCATCTGTCCTACCTCTTTGCATTTGTAACACAATTCCCTGTAGTTTCAATTAATTCATGACTGATACATTATTGACACGGAGTGGATGAGGAAGCCTATGCTGTTTGGGACACATGCATCGACAGTGGCTACCAAACCACCAGCTTGTGTAACATGAACAGAATAGTGGCCTTCTGAACGGATCGAATGCTTTATTTTCCGCATTGAGAGAGTATTATATTCCTCAGATAGCATTATCCTATTCCTGTTGTAAAGTCATTATTCGTAAGGAATAATACACAGCCATTCGCTATCATCTTTTGCACCCCTATAACTCTGACTTTGCTATAATTCATCAATAGAATATCGCTGAAATCCAGGAGTGTCAGTTTATCACAATACATTATGTTGGCATGGTGTGCCACAGTGTCATATCATGGCATAGGGTCTTACCATGTCATCCTAGAATATGATGTCGAATTGTCAAATCCAATCACAATATCGTCGCCTGTTGCGCGAGTGTGTCTAACTCTTGGTACATTTTCACTCTCTTCACATTTTACTATCATAATATTTTATTCCCCAACATGGCCCGCGGAAACCAAAGGGAGCAATTTTGCCCTTCCTCCTATTGGAACGATAAGGGTGAACTTATCTGGGTGCCAAAGGGCACCTCCCCGACCTCACCCGTTCAGCCAGAGGATCCGCCTATCACCGAGCAGAAGTCTGAGGCCATATCTGAGGATGCTCCAACCTCTGTGGTGGAGACTGTTCAAGTACAACCGAAGGAACCATCTGGGCCAGATACTGGATTGACTTCAATGAGTGAAAATAATGCTGGGGTGTCCGAAGTGACGAAGAGGCAACCCAGGAAATATCCTGCCTGTTGGACAGCTGAGCACATAGCTTATTTGGAATGTACCCGAGGCAGTGACAGTGATGATGAAGAAGTGCAGGACGTGGCTCCTCGTAGGAAGAAGGCAAAGGCCAACAAGGGACAATGAAATCAACTGTCTTGATTAGGATTGTCCAAATGCAGATTCTCTGATTAGGATTTGTATAGGTGGCAGATGATGATATGCCAGCCGACATGGGACAGATCGATCAGAGATATGAAATGCGCGCCTTGAAAGTATAAGATATGAATTCTTGCCCAGTGGAGGCTGTTCTAACTTAAAGTAATTATTTGGAGGAGCCGTTGCTCAACTTGTTAAAATACTGGTCAATCTTTCCTGCCATAATGGCTACTATATCATGGTCCTTGTGGGAGGACCATGATCGATTATGGTCCTCCCACAAGGACCAATGTTGCAAGAATTTAATTGGGCATTGGTTCGGATCTAGAAGGCGCGCCCAATGATTTTTAGTATCAATGGGACATATATTAATTACTTCGATGCTTGGTCCGGCCTGGATCCACCCAATATATCCATGGCGTTCGCATTTGCGACAAGCACCCTCAACTTTTTCAGATTGCATTTTTTGAAAATTCAAAAAGGCACAAAAAGATACGATATCTTCAATAATTTTTTGGGAATAGTATGTGCAGGCTACACCTGCGTCCATGCGATCATATCGATCTTATACACATGTGCCCATCATATTTGGGTCATACGTCATGTTGGAGTGCATACATTGGCCATCTCTAATGCTTATTAACAACCGTACACCTTTTTAGTCGGTTTTTTAGCCGGAATGGGATAATCGGTGCAAACATGACCCATTATCCACGATGCCCGCTAGAGTGCATTCACAGTGTGGTAGGAGCGTATGGTGCTTAAACTTTTGAAGTATATCCATAAAATGATTTTTTGAAAGCTTAACATAAGCCATATGGGCAAGTATGTGAGCGATGTGCACTCGTTAGCTTGACGCGAAGTGAAAATTAGAAGTGCAAAAATCACAAAAATCCTTATTTCACTCGGGAGTGATCACCCGCCACGGTAAACGAGAGCTCAGATGGCGACTAGAGTGTGGACTATCCAACTAAGTTTTCATATTTGGTCATAAACTCAAGGTGTGCGACCATGAGCGGCCAACACCGCGCACCATGCAACCGCTAGGACGCTTAAAGACTATGGTCCTTGTGGGAGGACCATCTTTTTTTCGACGATTTCGATAAAAACATATCAAAAGCGCACCCTTTAAGCACGCCCCTCTAGCACACGCGTGGACGATCATGTAGGGAAATTATTCAATTGACTCATAAATATGATGCCAAAAGCACGTATACGCCTCAAAGATCCATGTGGCACTCATAATAGTCATCGCGCGTTGGTCCTTGTGGGAGGACCATGAATTTGGATAGTAGCCAATAAAGATATTGCAATTGCTTAATTGTAGCCTTGTTCAACTGGTATCAGAACATAGCAATTTTGTACACTGCAAAACTGCCGAGAAACGGACCTGTGCCCCATGATTTGAAGCAGATTTTACCTCTGACTGACCCTTGAGCTCTTGCTCGGATACAGTCAAGTGCTCACGACAGCTTCACTTGGAAGTGGTATTGCTCTGCGCCTTTTGCTCCCTGCCTTTCACCCTGCATGACTACAGTCGCTTTACCAACACTGTTATGCTGCAAAGTGGTCAGAGAGTGGGAGCTGAAGCCGCCACCAAGTCAGATTTCACCGGGATTAACAACCAAATTGCCCCGAGCCGAGAGTGAAAAGTGGTCAATTAGTCAGATTGAAAAAGGAGGACCTCGGAGGCCGTTTTAACGTGGACAAAAAAATTCCTGACAGTTCTTGATATTTTTTTTTCGGTTGGAACCTGGCCCCGATACCTGGGTCCTCACAGATCTCGACATTTTAAATTGGGATGGCCAACCGGCACGACAGAGGCAGAATTAGACAAATTTGAGCTCAACGGACTACATAGGAGGAAATTGAAGCCCAGAAGAATAGTTTTCCATGTTTTTTTTGTATTCTTTGAAGGTTAAAAATAGTCTCCACCACTGAGAACGAGCCAATTCGTCCGGATTGCTTCGGGATGGCCGGCAGGAATTTACCAAATTTGCCGATTTTCACTCAATTTTTGAAATTTGACCACCAGAAACAGCATTGCACACGGGAAAGCATATTTTATTGTTCATCACGACTTCCACTGCAACAATCAAATGTTTTTCTGAGTTTTCTGGGGAATTTGCCCAAATTGGACAGATTTGACTTCCTCAACGGTCATATCTCCACTTTTCAACGCTCAATTCACCATGATGCAGAACGCTAACACGGGACGCTCACCTCCAACGTCGCCTACGTCTACACCCAGGCGTACGGGAGGACGCCAGGCCAGTCAGCGCAGCACGAGAAGAGCTGCGGCCACTTTAGTCACTGGCAAGGGGGCTAAGGGCACCTACAAGGCGCCCTCTCCGGGTCAGCCGCCGCAGGCTGCGACAGCAGCAGGTGAGCCGAACTTCCAGATACCCAAAAAGAAGTCGACTTTGTCAGCTGTGGCCCCTGAGTTCCACAGCACGACTCCTCTGGTTCTGGCAACTGGAACAGCCTGTGTGACACCTCCCATGGAGGAAGCTGTAACGGTACCTAAGCAGCGCCCTAATCCGCCCATGCGTCATGCAAGAGCGGCGTCACCACGGGTGCTGACAGTTGACACCCCTGGTGCAGGGCGGAACATGAGGGCGACCCCCCAGCGGTATGTCAACCTGATGACCCCTTCCCCTGGCATCATGAGGCCGCCTGGAAGCCGCGATATGAGCCCTCCACCTCCGCTCCAGCGAAGTCCGCCTCGGACTCGTGACCGGACCCCTCCACCGCCGCGCCGCAGGAGCCCACCGCGGACGCGCGACCTGAGTCCTCCAGCTCCGAGACAGCGAAGCCCTCTGCCATCTTACAGGATTCCACACACTTGGTCTGGAGCTACTGTGATGACCTCACCGCACGGACAGCTGCCCACGCCTTTCAGCGAGAACGCGCCTCCTCTGGGTGAGCCTGCTGGAGCGGCTTCTGCTGGACAACATCTACCTGCTGGCCTACCATCTCGCGACCCGATAGCAGTGAGAGAAATAGCAGAAGTTAAACTTCCAACATCTGAGCAGGACATGCAGAACGAAGCGCAGTGGCAGAAACAGGGACTCCGCCAATTCCCCTCACGCTCCGATGTGGCCAACTGGAGAACGCGCCAGCAGCAGGGTGCGACTCTCGCCTGGACTCCGCGCCCTAACCAAGGGGGTGTGGGGGCAGCGGGGAGGTCAGAGGGCATGGACCAAAGCATTGCTGGCGAACCCACTGCACACTCAATGCATCCAACTCCCTCCTCAACGAGCAACGGGGAGGTGGGGGCAGCGGGGAGGACAGGTGGCTCCGGCTTGACAGGTGGCCCACGTCACATAAGCATAGCATATTCTGGGCAGCCGCTGACCTCGCCGATTACGGATATCGCTACGGAAAATAAGGTGACCGGTGACCCGCTGACATCACCGCTTACGGAGAAGGTGATCGGTGACTCGCTGACCTCAACGCTTACGCAAAAGGTGACCGGTGACTCGCTGACCTCACCGATTACGGATATCGCTACGGAGCATAAGGTGATCGGTGACGCTCTGGCAAGGTTATCGGTGACTTTTGAGTCGGAGATGGACAGCGAGGCAACCTCACTGACTCCTTCACCGACTCAGGCGACTACGGAGGCAGCTACGGAGGCAGCTACGGATACGGCTATGCTCGAGTCCCTGTTGAACCGCGAGTCCAGACCTCTGACTACCTCGCTGACCTCAACAACTACGGAGCAGCCAGTCAGTACAGTTAGTTCAGTCAGTTATGCCGACCTTGCGTGCAGGCGTGCCATCGGACTCGCCGCCTACCAGCCGCCTCCTCTCCCAGTCATCGAACCCCCTTCCCAAGCAGATGTCCTCAGTCGAATCCCAGTCAGAAACTTACCCCTGAGCCAAGACTCCGTGAACCAGCTTTCTCGCCGGGAGAGACGCTATCAGCGATGGGAACAGCACCAGCAGCGACTGGCAGAACAACGCAGAGTACTCTTCCCTGATCCCGCCTCAGTCAGAACGCCCGCAGATGCCTCGATCCCAGCAATGAACCATCAGCATCAAGCCCTAATGCAGAATCAGATGATGCTGGAAGTATCAGAATACATGCAGAATCTACATCAGCAAGTGCTCCAACGCTATCCTCATCTGATTTCTGGTCTACCAGCGGTGGGCGCTCCACCTATGACGCCATACCAGCACACCTTAGGATGGGTGAGCGGTTTACCAGGTGCACCGGCGCCAGCAGCGGGATCAGGTCCCTTGCTGGTAGCAGCACCGGCTCAACCGGCTCCAGCACCGGATCAACCAGCGCCGGCACCATTACAGCCAGATCCACCGGCACCGGCTGATCCACCGGCTACCGGCTCATCGCCTTCTGACTCAGCCGATCCTGATCATCCGTCACCAGGGAACTCGCCCCCGCCCTCAGACAATGGTGACTCGCGCGACACAGGCGTCTAGATGTGCTACTCTGGACCTTAGAAGGAGCCTCCTTCTGGTTGAGAAATCACCTGTCCTCTTCTCCCTCAGTGACTTTCAGCCATGGCGCGGAGGCACAATATTCTTACCGACTGCCAACCATGCCCGGAAGCGCCAGTCACTTCATAACCGACACCAATCGGATTTGGATGACTATGCGGCACATCGGTGTGGACATCCAAGACCTGGCGCAGCATGGGACAGTGCATACTCCTGTGCGCCTGACTGAGATTGAGGACAGTGAAGCCTTCACTTTGCAAGTGGAGAAACGCAAGTGGATGACGCGCGGCGTTGCGCTGAAAGCCGTACTGGAACTCAGCAGAGGCGTCTGCCATTGTACTCATGGGTGACCATCTCTGACAATGCCTTGGAGTCCGAGCTGACCGAATTTGACCCCCTTGGACTTCAAATTTGGGCAGCATTTTCAGCCTCCGAGGCGTACCTGTTTCGGGGAATGGCTGCCGGCAACCAACCAACTCCCGCCACTGTACCGGCAAGACTGGGCGTCAACCGGTTTCCCTCTGGTGTTCCCAGCGCGGCAGAGTACAGATCGCCTGAAAATTCTTTGCCAGCGGCTCCGGGACTCCTGCCGGTGGACCAGCGCCTTTCTCAATTTCCAGGGCACCACGACCTCATGGGAGCGGCTTCCCCAGGCGATGTCTACCGAGAATCCAAGACAGTGGCTGATGTGCTCAAGCTGATCAGAGACATTCCTATGTACCCCTCCTCCGCAGAACTAATCACCACTGACGCCGATATTGCCGCGCTTCCACCTTTTTCTGAAGCGCTGGTCAATTTTCTTTCGATGGGCGTAGTCACCTTCGCCCTGGGCCGCATGAGTTCTTATCGCCTAGACCTGACCATAATCACCATGCCGGAGATCTTGAAGGAAGTGGCGCAACGCAAATTACAGCCGCGATCCCTGACTTTTCTCAAGCAAGGTGGTATGTTGAACTCGGAGGCCTGGAATCGGCGTTACGCCACTTTGGCGCCTTTCCTGGCCGACGTAGCCAGGAGCGTGCTGGATGACATCGCGCTGGTAGGACTGGCGGGGACAGTGATGCGCATGACGCAGCGACGAGAAGAGACTGCACGCTTGTTCGCCACTCGTTTGGTATCCTGGCACGAGGTAGTGCAGTTATTGGCAGACGCCATGCCCAACTGCCACGCCATCAGTCAGCAGCAGCTGTTATATCAGTTCTGGTCTGGACTGCGACTGAAGCAAGCTGTGATGGATCGCCTTATTGAGGATCGGTTGGATCTGCAAAGTCCAGCGGGATGGGAGAGCAATCATCCCGGATCCACCGCGCTGCAGCATATCATCACAGTGGCCACCAAACTGGAGCGCAGCGAAGCTCTGACTGCAGCGCGAACCTCTCCCGCCTCTGCACCTGCGAACCGAAACCCTGCCTGGAGGAATGGTCGCTCTTCCTCAAGACTTAACGCAGTGCAGGACGCTGGGGAGGAAGGCGCTACTGACCTCGACACCGCGGACCTTCGAGTGCAACACTCTGTGCCTCCCAGTCCTGCGGGATTGACCAGGCCGCCACGCCGATGCTACGTCTGCAAGTCCGACTCCCATTTATGGGCTAACTGTCCCGACGAGGCCAAGAAACGAGCATGGATTGCTGACGCCCCAGCTCGTTTGGCACGTCGCCGCGCTGCAAATGAATCCCATATCGCGGCGCTGGAGACAGAATGGGAGGATTTGGAAGATGAAGCTGAAGCGCTGGAGTATTTTCAGAACGAGGAATCGGCCGCAGCGTCCTCCTCGGGTCAGCAGTCTGCGGAGGAGGAGGACTGAATGTCCTCCCGCCGGCAGCACGCCGGCGACAGGGCGGTATGGGTAACCGCCCCTGGGCAAGAAGTACAGCTTTCGCCCACAACCGAGGGAATATTCAGAAAGATCCTCAACCACCCCCCAACCCTCTGACTGCTCGAGGATATGGATTCACCTGGTCTGTCGATCAGAGGCGACAACGCCATCTCGACAAAACCAGGACCCTACGAGACGAACCCTCGTTGAGCAGGACCGCTGTTTATACAGCGAACCTTTCCACTGAACAGGGCCGGCGAGAACATCACTTGGTGTCCCGGCGCCATTAGCGGTCGCCACGAAGATCACCCACTTCGTCGCCTGAGCGCTCCAAGCCTCCCGTTATGTTCAGTGTGGATCGCACCCTTGGAACTGGTGACCGCTGTCCAGCTCCACGACGCGAGCGCGGCGAAACGCCCCGCGTTGAACCCCCAAACCTTGGGGATGACCCTAACCCTAACCCTACCCCTAACCCTGAGGCATCCTTACTGGCAGCACAGGATGAGGATGATGGTCAGGAGGAGGAGACCCAGTGGACCTTCAACCCACTCAACACCCCCTGGCGTCAAACTCATCGACCGCGGGTACCGAGAAAGGCTCCGGTGGAGCGTATGCGCGCCTTGCGGCAGCGGATGCAGGATGTAACGCTGCCCGCGGTATCACACCCTCTGGACGACAGTGGGGAGGAAGGGGTGGAACTTCAAAAACTGGTCCAGCTTCAGAACCCCCACCTTTTAAACTTCGACCTGAGGTGTTCCCTTCGACGTCTCGACCAGCAGCGTGTCCAGCTTCGGCAGAGAGTGCGTCAGCCTCGAGCGCAGCGCGCACTACCAGCGCAGCGCGCAAGCGCACTGGGAAACCTCGCAGCAGAACCCCGAAGACTGTACGAGAACGACTGCGGCATGAAGCAGAGGTTACGAGGTTGGGAGAGGAATCACCGGGACCTCGAGCAGAGTCACTGGCTGATCGCACGCGAGCTTGGAGAGAGATGACGCACCCGGAGCACATGGCCGCGGCGGCGCTGGTAAAGGAGAATGAGAAATGGAGAGATGCATGGGTGCCAGAAGGGTGGCGCAGGTACCGCCGCCGCTGGTACAGATGGCATGGGAAGGTCACCCCTGACCTGACGGTAACCGAAGGAGCAGTTCAGCTATCTCTGGAGACCGAGTGCGGTACTATTCCAGGTTCTGGTGGAGATGTAGGAATTCCAGACGCCTGGTGCAGCCTATACCGAGTGCACCAATGGAACCAGCGAGAAAGGGAAGCTGCGGAGGAGGCCGCTCACATGGCCCTACCATCGACAGAAACTGGTGATCAACCCTCCCTGGACTCAGCGGAACCATCAGATGCGGATCCAGAGGCAACTCTGGATCTGACCCTATCTCCATCCAGTTCTCAGCCCGCAACTTCTGGGGACATTTCAGACCTCGAGGACTCCCAGAGGTCGCTCAACTTCACGCAGCAGCTGATGGAGCGACAGTTGGCCGCCGCCAGATCGGAGAGCAACCGGAGTGTGCTGACCACGGTGACAGAAGGAGTGGAGCCGACTCCCCTGAAACCCATCCAGGAGGAAAACCACCTGGAACTGCTACTGACCATTCAGAAACAGCAACGCCACCGTCTGCGGCCGATTCTGGAAGGTAATGAAGCAGTGGCAGCACCGGCAAACGTCACCAACGCCCCGGCTGCTCCGCGGGAAGAAGAACCTACCTCTTTCACTCAAAATTCCGAACCAGAAGATAGCTCTGGGGAGGAAGAGGAGGATGAGATTGTCCTCCAACCCCTTCGCGCTTACCCTCTAGAAAGCCGCACGCAGAGCCGCGCCAGACGACGCGCTCAAGGACAAGAGCGACGCGCTAAGGAGCGGCAGCAACAAGCAGATCGCGACCTGGAGGGTGGGTGGTATTTTGGTCCGGATCCTCTTCCTCAGCCTGCACCACCTCGTACAAGACCTATCCGGTCTAAGCAGCGCGTACCTTTGCATCACCCAGTGCGAGCAGCCATCTGTGCACATCTGCGACGCGATGGTCAAGTAATGTGGAACCAGGACAGCCAGCTGACTGCGGTTCGGGACAAAGAGGGAACGCTGCTATTGGTGTTCTGGGCCTTGCTGAAGGGACAGCGAGTGCGCGTGCTGGTGGATTCTGGTGTCTCAGATGAATTCATCTCCAGTGAGTGCGTCAAGAGATTGAACCTCGCGGTTCGCGCTAATGGGACGCCGCTGAACGTTACCCTCGCGGATGGGTCAGTGCAGACCTCTGCGCAAGTCGCTTACGGCAAGCTGACAGCGGAGACTTCAGAAGGGACGTACTCAGAGGTCATCAAGATGCGAGTACTATCTTCCTCTGGGCATCAAAGTGGACATTGTACTTGGAGGAAGGTGGTTGAGACACCTCTCGCCGGTCACGCTGGACTATGATGGGTGGGGATCAGTCAAGTTTCGTCATCATGGCAAAGCCGTGCGGATACTGGGATGTTCGCCGGGGCGTAGCTCCACGCGAAAAGGCGAGAGAACCGCAATGGCTCTGGAGCCGATGGTGATGTTATCAGCAGCCCAAGCGAGCAAGGAGATCAAAGCCTATCGGCGCAGGTACGCGGGAACGGACAGCGCCGCGACACCACACGACATCTTAGTGGCCTATGCGACACCTTTGGTAGGGACTTCTATGTTATCAGCGGTGGCCACCAGTGAGAATTTGGAGGACCCGTCCATCTCCCCAGAATGGAGAAAGAAGTTTCAAAAGCTGACCGAGTCCTTTTCGCCTCGAGTAATTCGCGAAGCGCTGCCAAACTTTGACGTCCTGCGAAAAGATGAAGTGGCCCATGTGCGACTGCAAGAGGGCTGGAATGACATCGCGCCTGCTAAGAGACCCTATAAGATGTCCATGGTGGAGCTGACTCAACTGCGAGAACGCCTGGATGAACTCCTGAGCAAGGGCTACATCAGGCCTTCTTCAAGTCCGTTCGCTACACCAGTGCTGATGGTTCCCAAACCTGGGAAACCTGAAGTACTTAGGATGGTCTGCGACTTCAGAGCAATCAACAGCCTGACCGTCAAAGACAAATGTCCACTTCCCGACATTCAGCAGTTGTTCGACTCCATGCACGGGGCCAAATACTTCTCCTCCTTCGATGCAGTCGACGGGTTCTGGCAGATGGCCATGGCGCCTGAGAATGTAGAAAAGACTGCGTTCACCTCCCCCTATGGCTCGTATGAGTGGTTGGTGATGCCCATGGGGTTGACCAACAGTCCTTCCTGCTATCAGCGACGCATGCAGCGCGCTCTGGGACATCTTCCTTTTGTAAGAATATTCCTGGACGACTGCATCCTCTTCAGCAACACCCTGGAGGAGCATCTTTCCCACCTCCAGAAATTTCTGGAAGTCTGCGAGAACCAGGGCATCTACCTCAAGGAGTCTAAGTGTCAGCTACTGCAGACCCAGATACGCTTTCTGGGGCACGTTATCTCACGTGAAGGAAGTCAACCTCAACATGACAAGCTGGCCGCCATCAGGGACTGGCCCGCTCTGGAAAACGCCACGCATGTGCGTCAATTCTTGGGGTTAGCTGGGTACTACCGGCGTTACATGCTGGGCTTCTCCGAAGTAGCACAACCTCTGACCCAGCTCACCAAAGGGGATGTCGCTTGGCTATGGGGACCCATGCAGCGTTGGGCCTTCGAGGAGATTAAGAAGGCGCTATGTTCTTCCCCCACTCTGGCGCTACCCGATATGAAAGCGGCGGCCGAAGGATGGCATCCTTTCGTAGTACAAACTGACGCCAGTGGAGTGGCGCTGGGGGGTGTACTGATGCAAGACGTGGGAAATGGACTGCAACCTATCGCCTTTGAGAGCAGACAGTTTAATGGAGCAGAGCAGAACTACCATGCTGGCGAAAGAGAACTCTGTGCTCTCCATCACTGCACTACGCAAACTTGGAGACACTACCTCATCTGGACCGAGTTTCAATTGCAGGGTGACCATAAACCCCTAGTCTGGCTAATGGCACCTGGACAACCTCTCAGCCGACGCCAAGCCCGATGGTACATGGATCTAGTGGAAGTAGGGGTACCCGAAATGGAGTACATCCCTGGAGCGCTACTCTGGGTTCCAGACGCTCTGTCCAGGCGACCCGACTACAAGGAAATCTCCGCGAGAGAAGGACTACTGGTAGAAGCTGGCTTTGTGCACCCGGTTACTGGGAAACCGCAGCGACCCCCCTCTGCCGCGGACACTGTCAGCAAGTTCAGACCTGCAGCTGGTAAAGAGTCTCGCCAAGGACGCGCTCCACTGGGAGTGGTAGATCCCAACAAGTTGAAGGAGCGTAAGTCCAACCGCGCCAAGAACAAAGATCCTGACTCAGTCCTCGCGTACAGTGGGGCTCTCACCTGGATGGACTCCCTCCAACTCTGGCTGGACGCACTACATACATTGCAGCTGGCAGAAACAGGGTACGAGGAAGCAACTCTGGCAGTTCAGACGCGCTCTGGCAAATTGACAGCTTCCTCGCCTCTTTCTCCCAGGAAGACCCCTGCTGGCAACACCGCGACGCCGAAGCGCAGCGAGGCCTCAACCAGACTCCTGGAGCCCAGCGACCGACAGGACTGGAAGTTCCGTGCGGACATGTTCGATTTCTTGAGTCAAGAATATGGACCTTTCGAGGTAGACGCCTGTTGCGACTTGGGAGGAAAGAATCGTCAGGTTAATCGCTACTGGACGGACTGCTTGAAGGAAAACTGGCGAGGGTTGAACGTCTGGTGCAATCCTCCCTTCTCCTCCAACCATTTGACCATTGAGGCCGTACTGAGGAAATATGTGGAAGAATGGCGTCTGGACCCTGAGAATACTTCAGCCCTCTTTGTCCTTCCTGATTTTCAGTCTCGCATGCCCCAGTGGCGGCAGCTGTTCAGATCTGCGGGAATGAGAGTGGAGTACATTATACCCACACATGACGCTCAAGAAGAACCAGTGCAGATGTTCGCTGCTCCGGATGGAGCCCTTCTGGATCTTCCTTGGCCTCTGCTAGTGGTGTACGCCCCGCCGGCTCGACAGCGTGTCAAGCGGGAAAGGAGGACGAGTTCACCTCCTCCTATCGTGCGTACTGGAGAGGCGGCCAGCGTCCGAGACCTGCACCATCAGATATCAGGAGGCCAGTTCCTCAAAGCTCTGCAAGCGGAATATGGGCGACCTGGTCCACTACAGACTTTGAGGAAGGAAATCCAAGAAGCTCCGCATCAACGCACTCGTGACTTCTGCGTGGTGGGAGATGTTTTGTGGAGGGTGAGCGCTGGACGCTATCAGTTGGTACTGGGAGAAGATTCACCGCTTCGCGAGGTAGTGCTGCAAGAAGCGCACGCATCTGTTTCAGCTGGACACGCGGGCAGGGACAAAACTCTGGAACGGGTACTGCGACGCTTCTGGTGGAAAGGGGCGGCGGAAGATGTGGGACGCTGGGTTTCATCTTGCGCTATCTGTCAAGCGGTGCGACCGAGAAATTCCTACCCGGATGGATTGCTGAACCCCCACACTATTCCTACGCGACTATGGCAAGTGGTCAGCGTGGACTTTGTCACCGGACTCCCAGTCACGGCGCGGAATCACGATGCTTTTGCTACCTTCACTTGTAAGCTCATCAAAATGGTTCACATTATCCCCTTGAACTTCCAGGACAGCTCCGCTGAGGTTATAGCTCGAATCTACTTCGACCACATCTGGAAACTACATGGTGCTCCTATGAAGATTGTCTCCGACCGGGACCCTCGTTTTCAGGATGCTATGTGGAAGGAGTTGATGAGACTTATGGGAACCAAAGTGGCCTCCACTACGCCTTACAATCCTCGTTCGGACGGACAAGCTGAACACACCAACCGCGTGGTAGAGGACATGCTGCGGTCCTTCGTGGGCAGCAATCCGGAGGACTGGGACTTGTGGTGTGCTAACGTAGAGTTCGCCATAAATGATACGCGGAGCGATGTGACTGGCTTTACCCCGTTTGAGTTGGTTTTGGGGCACTCTCCTATGTCGCAGCTGGACCTGTTTCTGCAAGCGGCTGCAGGACGGACAACACTCCAAGCGCAAGGGCGGAGAAGGTACCGCACACGAGATGGCTAGTAAATTCGCGGCTCAACTGGAGGACGCCCGCACTAAGCTGGAACTGGCGCAGCAACGCCAGCGACATCAGTTTGATCAGCGTCACACCGCCAAATCCTTTCAGTTGGGAGACTGGGTCTGGGTAGATGCCAAGCATCTCACGGAAAATATCATGAACCGCGAATCCTTCAGGAAGCTGGGACGTCGCTGGCACGGGCCCTTACCCATCACCGAGAGGTTCTTCAGTGACCAGCAACGAGAGCTACCCGAAATTGACAGAGGCGCCCCGGTGGGTTATCGGCTCAAGTTGCCCCCTAAATGGCGTATCCACGACGTCTTTGCGCAGCATCGCCTCAAGGAATACCGCACCGCGGATGAAGCTTTTGCGCTGCGTCGGCAAATACCCACTCCTGCCAAGGTTCTCGTGGATGGACAATCCCAGACACATGTGTCTAAGATTTTGGCTCGAAGAGTGAAACCTACGCGAGGAGGCAAGGAAGTAGAAGAATTTCTGGTTCGCTGGACTGGGTACTCTAATGCTCATGATTCCTGGAAGACTCGTGAGTCGTTGAACTACGGGGGTGAACTCGAGCAGCTCACCGAGTTCGAACAACTGCGACTTTCCCGAGAAGGACAAGCCCGTGAAAAAGGCTTACAGGAGGTCAGAAGGCAGCGGAAGCAAAGGCGGGAACGCGCCAGAGCTCTAACCTTCCTGGACACCTCTGATGAAGGGGAACCCACTTCTCTGGACAACTGCCTACCTGGGGAACAATACTGTCGCTCCTCTGACGCCTTTGTGACGCATCTGGCTCTTCTGGACTCTGTGGTCTCGTCACGCGAGTTGCGACTGCTAGTACTTTTCAGTGGTACAGGTAGAGTGGAGAGAAGTTTCCTGTCATGTTATCCGAAGAGCACCGTGGTCACCGTAGATCATGATCCTCGCTGGCAACCTACCTACGCTGAGAAGGTACAAGACTGGGACTTCAAGCGTTACGCTCCTGGTTGCTTTGACGTCATCTGGGCTAGCCCACCGTGCACAGAATACAGTCAGGCTAAGACCACTGGGGTGCGAAAACTGCGACAGGCTGATGCCTGTGTACGCCGTACGCTCCAAATTTTCGATTTCCTCAAACCCAAGCATCGGTTTATGGAGAATCCGATGGGCAGGTTTCCCTTTGCGCTACGATTTCGACCCGTAGTTCGCCGTTTACCTACCCCGTTATATTGCTCTTACTGTATGTATGGCACTGGCTACCGCAAGCCTACTTGCATCTGGACGCAGTCGCCTCCTCTGGTGAACCTGCGGTACTGTACGATGGATACTCCTTGTCTTCACCAACAGACTCTGGGATCACATCCGGAAACTGCTCAACTGGGGCCTCATCCTGGGCAACAAGGAGCGGGAGTCTCCGCTGCTGTATACCCTCTGCCCTCGGGATTGCTTCGCCAACTCTTCGAGCACCTGTTCGATCAGAAAAGCATATCACGCATACATACGCATGGCTGATCTGTGTCTGGATCTTAGCTGCTGTACAAATGACCCTGATTTATCATCTCTTTGTACTAACAAGCTAAGAGGGGAGGAGTTGTGCCAGAGAACACTGGCCATGTCAAGCCATTCGATTGGTATATTGTATTTATGCCCAGTGGGGCAGTGAGATGGAAATGGGCTCGGAAGGGGACTCCCGAGCCATTGACTGCGTACTATGGGGAGCCAAAGCCTGGGCTCGAATATAGCTGGCAGCATATTATCGTCCACCCTTCTGGAGCGCTACGCCGCTGGGAGCGTAAGAGGGGCGGTGGCTGGTTTCTGGAAGACGCCACTCAAGCGAAGGAGCCTGTAGCGCGCCATTTTCATTACCGCTCAGTAATGCGTTCTGGGAGAAGGCGCGAGGGTGACTGACGAGTATGAGTATCGCGGGATTCCATACACTGGGCCTAAGAATGCGACGCCTACGAACAGTGACGATTCGGGTACAGGTGCTGTGACCTGGAGTAAGGAGAAGCTACCAGATTCGGATGACAATGATGACGCGGGTGTCACGGACAGTAAGCATGACATGGATACTGCCAGTCCGAAATGGATGCCTGACTCGCCTGAATATGATGACACTGAGAATGACGTCAGCGAGTTCGATGACTTGGTAGCTGACGATGCTGAGGAACAGGCTGAAGCTCGAAGGTTGAAGAGACTGGGACTGCAGCTGATCATGGATGATAAGGGTGAACTTATCTGGGTGCCAAATAAAGGGCACCTCCCCGACCTCACCCGTTCAGCCAGAGGATCCGCCTATCATCGAGCAGAAGTCTGAGGCCATATCTGAGGATGCTCCAGCCTCTGTGGTGGAGACTGTTCAAGTACAACCGAAGGAACCATCTGGGCCAGATACTGGATTGACTTCAATGAGTGAAAATAATGCTGGGGTGTCCGAAGTGACGAAGAGGCAACCCAGGAAATATCCTGCCTGTTGGACAGCTGAGCACATAGCTTATTTGGAATGTACCCGAGGCAGTGACAGTGATGATGAAGAAGTGCAGGACGTGGCTCCTCGTAGGAAGAAGGCAAAGGCCAACAAGGGACAATGAAATCAACTGTCTTGATTAGGATTGTCCAAATGCAGATTCTCTGATTAGGATTTGTATAGGTGGCAGATGATGATATGCCAGCCGACATGGGACAGATCGATCAGAGATATGAAATGCGCGCCTTGAAAGTATAAGACATGAATTCTTGCCCAGTGGAGGCTGTTCTAACTTAAAGTAATTATTTGGAGGAGCTGTTGCTCAACTTGTTAAAATACTGGTCAATCTTTCCTGCCATAAAGGGAAAAAAAACACGCCCTGTTGGGCGTGTGAGTAAATTAATTTCCCAGGCCCTACTCTGGGCCTAGACACGTTACCAGAGGTGCAGATAAGTAAATTACTTCTCCTATGGCTACGTGTGTGCAGTCGAATTGCTAGTTTATCACTAGTTAGCACTAAGATGGGGAAGGATGCTTCTATTACATGAGCAGCAGTTGCTCCCACTCCGATCCGGTTGCTGCCTCTTTTGTGTGGGCAAAGGATTCTATTTGTCGATCTGTTTCCGGCAGTCTTGCCCCCCCTGCTTATTTATTTATCGGTGCAGAGTCCGATGATGCCGCTGAGGATTTTCTTTCTTTCCCCATTGCAGCCCGCTGCAAGAGATCCAGCTATAAAAACCTTTTCAGGAAAAGTGGGTCTCGTGCGCGGCGCTCTTCTTTGTTCTTCTCCACCGGGATATTAATACCTCATCACACCTTATAGGCTATTGCGAACTTTATCACACCTTACAGGCTATTGTGAACCTTATCACACCTTTTAGGCTATTGTGAACTAGTGTCGATTACTGAGAGAAGGGGGCGTCTTTCGATGCCAGCTGTCGCAGCTAGCTAGGTGTGGGACTCTGCAGGATTGACTTGTACGTATTTAGCCTCTGAGACCCTGGGCGTTTTTTTGATTTGTCAGGTGGTTTCGAAGCTGTAGGCAGTGGCTCTGAGCGTTTGCGTGTCTGTAGGCGTTTGTGATTCTCCAAAAGGATCCTGTCACCACGGTCACTTGGGATGGCGACACTGTGTGCCCGTTTCGTTGTTTCCCGATGCGTCCGTAGATTTGCAGTTGCTGTGTCTGCAGTAGCCATGGCTTCAGGTGGAGATTCCGTTGGTTTCGTCCTCGCAGGCTGCTCTGCGCCACTATTTACAGATTGTCTCGCCACTCTATTTGCGTTCCGTAATATTTTCCGTCTGACTGTTTTCGCGCTAGGACCCTGCTGAGATGCGGTTCCTAGTGGGGTGTTGTCGCGCCCTCTTTGATTACTTTTCTTCTCTGAGATGATGGCACGTTCTGCTGTGGCTACAGTCGCAACTGCGTTGGCGCCTACTAGCCTAACTGCCTCGAGCAGATTTTTTGTCACTACTTGCGAGTCTGTGAGATTTGTAAGACATGACTCCGCTGCTGCGTCTGCCTCCACCTGTTGCAGTGCGGTAAAATTCCTTTCTGTTACTTTCAGTAAGCGCAGCGCTGTTGAGGCGCTACTCATTATTTGTTTGAGATGGACTTCAAGACTCGTAAGTAGCGGCTCCGCAGCCGAAGATTTCCGGCCGTATTTCGACATACTGAGCTCCGCTCGTCTCAAAAGGCGTCAAAGATACCACGTGAGTATCATAAAAACAAAAATAAGCCGCTGAACATCCATAATATTTGTCAAAATAAAATTGACATAAGGCGGCGAAAATTTTGCAGACGCGTTTGCCGGACGATGAAAAGTGTGTTGCCATAAAGATATTGCAATTGCTTAATTGTAGCCTTGTTCAGATATATTGGATATTGACAATAACTTATATGCAATGAATCGTCATCTAGGTATTTTCGATACAACTTGAAATTTACCAATTCCAATACTTTCAACGTTGACACACACACACATATGAAGCGTCGTAGAGCAGTTTTGATACAGTCATCACTAGTAATTAAATTGGAGATTTGCTGAAAAGAATTTGCGGTCGCGACGCGATAGATTTGATATGGTACTAGGCGGATCGATCTCAAAAAGAGATCTCCACTAGGCCATCTGACCGTAGGATCATGTGCGCGACAGTGCTTCGCTTTTTGCTTCCCAACATGCCATGCCATAACGCGAGGGTGGCGTCGCGATAAATGTACGCGACTGCAGTGGCACTGCCATCGTTAGCGTCTGGCGATCGTGAGATCGGAAGTTCGTCTGTGTCGCCCGCGCCCGTTGGGATTCGCGCTTTGCTGCTGATTAAGTAAGGTAAGTAAGTAAGTAAGTAAGGTAATTTCGTCCGGTTCCAAATCATAAGGAGCAGAGGTCCCGCATACATCGTAGATTTGATAGAAATCGTACCATACACCGTAGACTCGAATAATCGTCAAACTCTTGAATAATCTATTTACTTTAGGGATCATCAAACCGTGTCTGGCTGTCTGCCTGCAGGAAATGTTCGTTCCGAATCAAATCCGATACGATAAGAAGACGGATGGGTGGCGCACTGGTGCCATTAGACGAGACACCACTAGCGCGCACACAGCAATCCCCGTCGAAAGCCATCTAAAGTTTGAAATACATGCGTGTCGGCATGAAGAATTTCTCAAAGTCCTCATTGGCGTTGTTGTTGCTCAGCACACTACTGCTGGCATTCGCCATGGACGTCGCGTACGCTAAGGAGTAAGTCATACACCCCCCTCCCCCATGCATGGCACACACACAAACGCACACGCACGCACGTGTAAGCACAGCGACATCCGTTCTACAAACGGGTAGCGTTTCTTTCACTGATCGTGCTGCTTGTTATTGGTCATTGCGCCAGTCGTGATACTTTCGTATAATGCTACGCAAGCGAGCTGTTGTATAGTATGCAACTGCATGCTCGGATGCAACACGCTACCATGGGGTGTGAATATACGCGACCATCGTTCGCCACGTCCCGACGCTCCTTCGGTCCACTCACAGCTCGACAAACCTGTATTATCGACTGCACCATAGCTTATCTGCACTTGTCTCATATCCGCCTCAAGCATCGATGACAAGGTGCGACGTATCGCGACTGCACCCGAGCCGCCATACAATATGATCGACGCGCGTGCAACATACTCTTCCGTTATGGAGCAATATCGCATGCATTCATGCGTGTGTGCGTGTGCAGCTACACGCAATAACGCATCCCGCATCATGAATGATCGTATACATACGGTTAATGTTATGTTGCGAGTCGGGCATGAATTGTGTGCGCGTGCACTTTACGCAACTCTGAATAACTATGCGCACAATCGCCGCGAATGAACGTAAGCTCAGCCGTCCATCCGCTCATAACTTGGGCCGTGATATAATCTCATGTTGTATATAGTGTGGCGGCGCCGCAGTTGTAGCGACTATTGCAACGACCGTGGATATACTTATGGAACCAGGCATGGGAAAGCTCCATTCTGCAGCGGCAGTTGCAACGATTGTAATCCAGGCGATTATTGCATTGACGATGTCCACGTTGGAGGTGGATGTTTATCTGGGAGCAAAGTATGCTGCTGTTTTGATTGACATGGAAATGATGGGTATGGACTATGAATGACGATGAAATAAAACCATGCCAGCTTGTGTAAGATAACCTGTGTAAGAATGCAGTGTACTAATGACGTGATAAGGATCCAACTCAACATATGGCAAATAAATTGATGGCAATCCACATCGATTGTCGCGTACGAAATACTGTATACATTGGTTTGGTTGCCGACGTTGTTGCCGAAACCAACTTAAAAGTCATCGGAGATGACCGCGAACATGTGGCAATACTAACAATTATGAATAATAATGGCTACACCGAATCGTGCATTCTATCAAAAACGAGGGGGGGATCTTTAGGCGAGTATGCGTATCTGCATTTTTATACCGTATAATGTAGGAACTCCTGGCACGTGAAGATTCATAGCAAGTCCGTTTGTTACATGTGACCCGACAAATCCGAACCTTGGATAACAGTGCTTGGGCATTACCTGCACCACATAGAGGTTGTTATATCTAACAAGTTCATGATTACAATAGTGTGACTGGTGATGACAATACATCTAATAAAGAATATGCAATGTGAAATGTGAAATATGGTGGCGTGGTGGGAGCTGTAGTGATCAAACACGTAGTGAGCAATGTTATGGATGAGAAACTATCAATGTGCTCCTTGCAAACAAGGGAACATCTGGCGATGGATACGCTATTCCCATGTTTCCCGACATGTATCATCTTCACATTTGATATTTTCATCTCTAAATTATGCTTCTCATTCAGTCAGAGGCAGCAGATGTGTCAATGGGATCAGCAGAGCCATGGCAGTGCATGCATCGCATCTCCACCGTTTCCTTCGATAGTACCTCGAGCCTGCGTGCATGCATGGATGAATGCTCCAGGGATACGCGCACTCGCGTCACATTCGCGCACTCCGCATTTTCCTAAAGGGCAGCAGGGTCAGATCTTCTCGAATCCACGCTGCAAGTTAACACCTGCGTGTGCATGGAACACATCGGACTTCTACTCATGCCTTTGCAAAAACGATGGTTCAAGCACTCAAGCTTGCGCCGCCTTCATTCAGCTCTGGGCACATATCCAACCTTACGAAAATCTCAGAACTGCGTTGATCCGCCAGCTTCCGGGGCACTGCACATGCTGCAGGATCTCGTCGAAGCCACTGCTGCAATCTCTATCAAAATCATATCCGAATCCAGCTCCCTGAAATGGAAGTGACCTCTCTGATATAGAATCCAGATCCATCATCGCCTCGTACCATGCAAGACTGAGCAGTCTTGCGCTTCCCTTGGAAGCCTTGTACAGGACGACCGTGCAGCTCAGGGCAGCTCGTGCCAGGCGCAGGTGCAGAAATACTCTAACGGCATGCTGAGCCATCCGCCCCCGCGTGGTTGAACTTTCAAAATCTGTCAAAATGGTGCCTCATCTTATCTATTTTTTTCACCAATGGTATATCATGACTATACCAGCGTGGATGCGATGGGTTCATGACCCGATGATGGTGCCTGCAGTAGGTGACGCATATCGCATAAAGGCAGAGTTTAATCCTGTGCGACACTTTTTGCACAAGCCTGCCAAAACCATAATACACTGTTCAGCTTTTCCGTTTCAGGACTCACGCCTGACATACGCGCTTCATTTCTCTTACCGCGTTAGCAGGCTCTATCAGTGGTACGCCACTATATAGTGTACAAAAACCACTAGGTTTTGTACCAACACCCATTCAATATGGCGACCTGAATTTCGATATCGTATACGTTAAGGGTGGTACGCGTTAAGCATAAGAGTTTTTGAAGAAAAAATGATGAGATGAATGGTGTGCATTTAAATAATGGCAACACTTGTGAAATTAATTATAATACAGTATATAAACTTAGTTTTCCTAAACCAACGATAGGAAACTGAATAGACGTGCCTCAGAGCTCTGAGGATTGATAGCAGGGGGCAGCAGGGGTTCTGTGACTTCCTAGGGGATGCGACACCCAGCGCCAAATTCCAAGTTCTAGGGGGCGCTCCCAAGGGCAGAATGCAAGTCCTCGGGGGGAGGCTGAGCACACGCCCTTGCCTCAGAATAACTCTAGTGTTCAACGAAAAAGTCGGGAATGTTCGAAAATTCGCTCCTGTGGCGCATAACAATATCACATGTGAGGCGATAGCGCGGGGCACTCCCACCCACACCGCATCCTTGCGTGACTAGTCCGCGCCCGTGATGGTGGTATTGTGGGACACTCCCGCCCGCCCCGCGCGCGTGATGGCGGTATCGTGGGGCACTCCTGCCCGCCCTGCGAGTGTGATGGTGATATCGTAGGGCACTCCCGTCCCCCGCGATCGTTATGGTGGTATCATGGGGCACGTATCGTGGGGCATTCCCACCCGCCCCGCGCGCGTTA
>LGRX02003430.1:56189-81612 GCA_001247695.2 Cymbomonas tetramitiformis
CACTAGGTGTAAACTGCGGGTCGACTGGGACAATAGGTGCTGATCTTGAAAGGTGGACCACAGTGTAAACTGCGGGTCGACTGGGACACTAGGTGTAAACTGCGGTTCGACTGGGACACTAGGTGTAAACTGCGATTCGACTGGGACAATAGGTGTTGATCTTGCAAAATACAAAGTGAGGAGAAAGAAAGCGGCGACCGGCAAGATCAGGCAGTATCTCGGGCCCGTACAAGGTTAGGAGAGTGAAGTTGAAAGGCTCGGGCAGAGGCTTCTCATCTTACACAAGCCGCAGGTACTGGACGCGACAAGCTGGGGCAGTGGCTCTACAAAGAGCGCACAAATGGAGGGCTCCACTGCAAGAAGCGAAGCAAGGAAGGCAGTGTAGCTTCGGGCACAGTTGCAGCAATTTCGGAGCCCACACGATGAACAGGGAAGCAAGAAGTTCGCACGTTGAATACTCTGCTGCAGCACTGTCCGGCGCAATCTCTTTTGGCTCGAGCCCCTGCAAAGCAACGCCGTCGTTCAGGCTGCCTGTGCTGACAGGGCCGTACACGAAGTGGCAAAGCTCTCAAGATGCGCGCTCGGAGCGTGACTTCTATTATGCACGCTACCACGATCACAACCACCACGTTTGAAAATACTTATACCGCGTCCACGACTCGCCAAACTGTGCTCGGAATCACACTTCGGAAGAGTCTCGTGTTGGCAAACGTTAGAGGACAGTGCAGGGTTCAAGACCCCTGGAAACAGACAAAAAGTGAGCGTGAGCGCCATGGCCTTGTGACCACCGTGTCCTCACCGAAGTAAGCCGTCTGGCCAAAACAAGCGTGGCCAGACTTATCGCGCCAAACGTGACCCGAAAAGCTGAAGGGGTGACAAAGATTCGCCACCGCACGTGCACTACCTGCGTCTCCTTGAACCAGGCGATATCCTTCTCGAGCGCGGCAGACCGCTCCAGGCCGGTGTTCTGGAAATCTTTGTCTGCAGAAAACCAAACAGCAGATCGGGTAACGTCGGGTGAATAGAACGGGCAGGCGAGTCGGGTACGCTTGAAGGGAAACGAGCTCACGCGCCTGTGTTCTTCTGGAATACCTATAAGATGAGAAGCAGACTTGACCACATTTATCATATTGTAACATATTGTTTCCACCTCCCGACTTCGACAACGAAAACAAAAGAGCAAGACGCTTTCAGCCGTTGTCTTCAGATAGAGGAAACCGGGGATTACAGATGGCCAGCTCCTCGTTAGTCACGATTTCCTCCATGGTTTCATAAACGAGCTTGGACTGAACGAGAAAGTTCAAGTAGCCCTCAGTCGTGGGTTGCCACTGCCAATAACCCCCGGGGGCTCGTCAGTGCACAGCCGCTCCGAAGAGGCCAACGCTCATATGAAGGGTTTCACAAACCTGGGCCATCGGCTTGGCTTCAGCTGGGGTTTCGCGACCTCCTTCCTTTGGAGCTTGTTCCTTCGTGTGAAGCTTCATCGCCACGAACCTCATCTCCTCGACAAAACCCTTTGCTTCCCCTGGCCGTTTGCGTTCCTTCTTTTCCGGTTCCGTCGCCGTTGCTAGAATTTGCAGCTTAGAAGCCGTACAGCGGCGTCCGTATTGTGACTTTCCCCACGTAAAAGAAGAATGAAAGCTCTTGGAAGAAAGACGTGGCGCTTGGATTGCACTCCGCGCCCCAGCTTGCTTCTGGGGGGAGGCATGTGCGAAAGTTGGCCGACACTTTGAAAGGGACAAAAGATCCATCCTAAGAAATAAGTGGCGATAATTGAACACGTATACGTAAGTGGCGATCAAATACAAGTTACTTTCGATACGCGGACACACAACGCGTGGGTGAAGATTCTAGACGACAGCAATACACGTTAGTTATCACTCGAAAGGGGCTTGAGTTGAATGCTACCTTCGCTTGCTAGTTGATACTCGTATAATTGTTGTATCACTCTCGTTTTGTCTTCCGATCCATCATCGATCACGATCAAGATCGACACTTCAACAGACGTATAAATAGAGAGGTTCCGCAAAAAAGGCATCTTTCATTTTCCGAGACCAAAAAAGGTGCCACGTCGGATTTCGTGTGAGTCACTTCTTGGGTCCTGGCGTAATTCCAAAATGAAAGTTTGGCGTAATTCCTGCCAGGGAATCAGTCCCGCAAAAAACGCGAAATCCATTTTTCGTGTGAAACAGTCCGCAGTCGCAGGGTCAATTCTCCGCAGTCTTTTGAGTTTGCACTGCACTGCAGCAGCAGCATGTCGATGTGCACACCGACACGAGAGCGAGACCCACACGCAAAGACCAAAATCCGTCACATGTATGAAGCGCACGCGTGATTTTCATCGGTTTCCATCCGAATTCGGGAGCGATTTCCCGAATTCGGACGATTTACAGTGTTAAGGGTAGGGTGCCACCAAGGAACCAAACCATTTTTCTGGAATTAAATTTCATAACAAAATCCATATTTAATCGATACATAAAGTAACTAACTTTCAAAAATTCTTAGAGGCGAATTTTGCAACATGACCCCCTATTTTTATTGGTTAGGATCCAAGAATGGTGAGTCAACGTGATACAAAAAAAACCTCAGGAAAAGTTATCACGTCATTTTCGAGAAATATTTTTTATAAAATCAAATAGTGATAATTTAGTATATGCAACCGATACATAAATTCTAAAAATAAATCTACAAGATAACTTTGCCTGAGGTTTTTTTTATACCACATTAACTCACCATTCTTGGATCCTAGCCAATAAAAATAGGGTGTCATGTTGCGATTTTTGACGCTATAAATTTATAAAGATGGCATGTTCACAATAGAATTTTAATTATGTTAAATATGGAAATTGTTATCAATATTTTTTAATTCGTGGGAAGCTGGCACCCTACCCTTAAGAAAAAACGGAGCCTTCAGTGTTAATTTTCATTTCACGTGTCGGAATCTTTCCAGAATTCGGAGCAAAATTACGCCAACGTCCGACGTGTCTCGTAAAATGGTCCACGTCACCCGTTTTTTGACCGAATTCGGTCTATCTGACGGTCGGGTGAGGAGTCCCTGCCGAAGGCCGGGACGTATCGACGGCAGATAACTTCGGTTATCTGAGTTAGTGGGAGCGGAGCAGAGCTCCATGTGGTGGCGGCCGAAGTTAGCTTCGGCTCCACTCTTTCAGACTTGGTTGTTCTGATTGCCACTGATTGCCACTGTTCTGATTGCCCTTTCCCGAGACACCTGTGAGTGTGGGTTTAGTTAGGGCAACTCATTCCGTGCTTGCACGGAGCCCCTGCTGTGCCTGTAGGCACAGTTCAGGTCAATACCCTGCCAGGGGGGTTCTGTGTTTATGAACACACCCTTTCGGTGAGGTTGTCAGCAGTAGCTAGCTAGGGTTAGCTGGGGGTAGCTAGGGGTGCTCTGCGGAGCGGAGCTAAGTCAGATAACAATTAACAAATGAAGGCGCGGTGCTTTGGACCCTCCCGTCTCCTCTCCTGTATGTGTATCCGAATATCCTGTATACGGATCTTTTTTAAGACTTCGCCCAGTGAGGGGGCTCCGCCCCCCCACACCCCCCCGTTACTCGGGACCTTTTTTTTAGACTGCGCCCAGTGGGGGGGCTCCGGCCCCGCCACACCCCCCGTTACCCCGGTCCTTTTTTTTAGACTTCGCCCGCCCATACGTTTTCCTGCCCATACACCGAGGCGACGTTCATGACTGTCACCAACTTTCATTGCTTTCGTTTGCGGGGTTCGCCGTGTGACACTGTGTCACTGTCACCAACTTTCATTCTGAGAGCTCTGTGGGATATATAGTGCTGACTATATATTGAGGTGCTGAAACACAGAATGCTTACACTTAAGATAACATAAGAAGTCAAGTTAGATTGAGTGTCGCTCGGCTTAAGCCCGAAACCCTGAACCTGTGACAGCCGTACTGTACGGAGTACTAGTACAGACAGAGGACTGTGACACACACGGGGTGTCACAATCATCCAGCACACCACCTTGTACTATTACGGAGGAAGAGTTAGGGTGGAACAGGCAGTCTGTTAGGTGAAACAAAACACACCATCTCAAGCGGTGGAAACAAATTTCTAGTGGGGGCCCGTGCTCTTGGCCAGGGCGGTCCCAAATCTCTAGCTAGCACTACACACGGAAGGCTGCTGTGCCCGTGATACATATCTAGTTGTGCTACTAGGCTTCTGACAGTAACTCTAGCCACCTTGAAAGTGGTCCACAGAGTAGAGTTCACAGAGATTGAAGTTGTTGTAGTACTCAAATTTAAAGTTCAGACTGTAGATGCCGAAGCCGTCAGAGTCCAGACTGAAGATGTTGTAGAAGTCAGCCGGTCCAGTGTCCAGAAGGTCGGGGTCAGGGAAGTAGTCCACTGTGCCATTCTGATAACCAGAGCAGGCACCGTACACCACCGACCGTGGAGCAATCTCCACATCACAAAGTGCCGTGGCGGTGACGGTGTCGATCATGGCGATGCTTACACACAGAAACAGAGCAGGGAGTGCTTCTGCCGTGAGGAACGTGCCGATTGAGGGTGCCCGTACACCACCAACCCGTGGAGCGGGTGGTGGGACGGCATCACGCAAGTCCCCGTCGTCGGACTCCGTGTCAGCCACGCTGGCCGAATCATGCGTGGAAGAAATGTACGGAGGCAAGGTGTTGAAGGATTTAAGTGAGACCTGTGGGCTGTGGCTCGGGCTCGAAGAAGCCCAATTTTACAGACATGCTGTCCATAAAAGACTGTTCGAAGGGCGGCTCACCGTCAACGAACTGCTTTGGGTAAATCAACGCGTCCTCTTCGGTCTCGATCGCCACCTCCGGTTCATGCTCCACGACGGCATCGTCGATCACGGAGGGCGTGGCCGAACCGAAGTGGACCATTGGAAAGTGCTGAGTGTCGGACTCAGCACCACCAGCCACCTGCTTGAGCTCGCGGAGAGCGGTGCGTGCTTCGTGCACGCGGGTAGCAAGGAGTGAGGGTTGGGCGGGCGTCAATCCCGCGTACTGTGCCCGGAGGCCCACGTCAAAGTCCCCGGAGAACGTGAAGGGCTCCTCGTCTTGCCGAACCAAGGGATGAACGGATGATCATGTTGTGCACAGAGTCGAGCAAAGGCCGTGTCGTCCTCAGTGTCGAAGGCAGTCTGGAAGGCGGACACGAGGCCGTCGGCGTCGTCGGCTTGCTCAATCACGCACTCGTCGCACTTGACATCGGCGGTGGGGCAGTTCGCGGAGTCATGCCAAAACCCCGGAGGGCAACGGACACACTCCGGTACAAATGCTTTGGAGAGGACGTGGAAGGAGACGGAGTGCATGCCGTAATTCTTCTTGTCGTTGTTGTGGCGTCGGACGCCTTGCGGCCAATTCCCGTCCTTGGGAAGGGGCGAAGCGGCGAAGCGGTGCTTCAAATCACGCCTTCGGCCGTGAAACTTCCCATCCACCCGACGGTTCTGGCGGTCACGCCAGGAGGAAGGTGGAAAGTGCACACTTGGCTTGCCCGTAGGCCTGCCCGTAGCCGGAGCCGGCCATCTAGTCGTCGGCTCGTCGTGCGCATCATCGTCGGAGAGCGCTGCAAGGACTTTGTTGGCGGCGTCGATGTGGAACTGAAAGTCTCGAATCAGGGCCTTCACGTCAACGTCGGACGGTTGGCCAGAATACAGGATGTTCTTGTCCGTGAGGGGCACGTGCCTCCGCTTGCCGGCGTTGGCGTCCCAAATCTCGAGGACGTGGGCGTAGATGTCCTCAAGCTCGACCTTGGCCAACTCAACGTCGAGACGAAGGGGGTAATCACCTTGTCGTAGAACTCGGGGTCGAGAGAAGCCAGAAGCTGTTTCTTGGCCATCATGTCGTCGAGAGGCCCAGAGGCGCCGTTGCCAATAGCAGTCAGGCATGCGTCGAAATCTTGTATAAGCGGGTCGGGGTCCTTCTTGTCGTCGAAATAAATGGAGCAAAGCTCCTCGTAATGCCCAAGAGGTCGCACCACGCGAGGGATTAATGCAATCAAAAGTAGTGGAAGGTGCCTGGCGCACCATAACCTGTGGGATATATAGTGCTGACTATATATTGAGGTGCTGAAACACAGAATGCTTACACTTAAGATAACATAAGAAGTCAAGCTAGATTGATTGTCGCTCGGCTTAAGCCCGAAACCCTGAACCTGTGACAGCCGTACTGTACGGAGTACTAGTACAAACAGAGGACTGTGACACACACGGGGTGTCACATCCAGCAAGCTCGAGCTCTGCGAGCTCTTGAGTCCTGTGTATAATTCCCAACGTTGCTGACAGTGTCACCAACTTTCATTCTCGGAGCTTTCCGGACTGCGTCACATGTCGACGACGTACCTGGCACACAAAAGGGCTACGATGACAACGACGACGACAACGACGGTGTGACTCTCTTCATTCTAGCCTCTACAGTACGAGAAGCAACTACAGTACCTAGTAGTATGTTACATATCTTGCATGTTCATTTAGATTTACTGCTGGAGTTGACATTCAGTCCGAGCTCAGTCATCAGAGTTGTCATCACCGACCCGTCATGACCGCAGTCATCACCGACTCGACCTGACCGCTGTCATCACCGATACGGCTCGACTCCTCTGACTACTTCACTGACCTGATTGCCATCTCCTCTGATCGAGTTCGGTTGTCACATGAGACAGAGCACACTAGTTCATTTCGCATCACACTCAGCATACTAGAACCTCTTTATTTAGACACTGCGTAGTTTGGCCATGTCAGGCTAAACACCGACGCTTGAGATGAGGTGAGGGGCTCCTCTAGAGGCGCGGCGGAGCGGTATGGCCTAGTTACGCGACTGGTTGATTGGACTTACGGAGAGCTCGGGCTCGTGGCTGTTTGATTTTCCCGTACTACGCGTTGGTAGACGTTGGAATTTTGGTCGGATCCGACACCAAGTTCCTTGGCCGCGTTGTTAGATCCACATGCACGTTTGGGGAATCTTTTACGCCGCAGCTTTCCTTCTTTTCCTCGACAACCGCCTTACGACTTTTGGCCGCCGCTCCTTCCGCACCTCGCCACATTTACCCTCACTTCGTCTCTATAGTCTTCTACATCATGGTTGCGACTAGATTGACCTCAAGTATGGCGTCACGCCGACGCTCGCTGGCTACAATTTTCGACTCCGCTGCCGCACGTAATTCCGTCACGCCGGCTACGCCGGCGCCCGCTGGTGTTCCAGCTGCGAACTCCGCCCAAGCCGTTTTCTTGGCGGGTGTTCGCTCGCTCACGCGTGAGCGCTTCGACGAGAGCGTGGCGAAGCACGTCATCCGGAAATGCTTTCCCGACAAGCATGACCGATTTACGGGTACGGAGTCGAACGCTCAGGTGCTCCTCTCCAAGCTGGTGCCTGCTCTCCAGGAGGCATTCGAGGCCGAGGACGCGCTGTTTGCACCTATGTTCGACTTGGAGGACTCCACGTTGGCCGTACGACCCGAGGCCAACAAGCTCCTCTTCTCAACTCTCGAGCTCATCGTGTCTCCCGCCTCTCCAGCGGGTGACAGGCTCGAGGCATCTGCGACCTTGCACCCTCTGGACGGCAAGCGGGCCCTGCTGGAGCTCGCAAGGCGTCTGCTGGACTCCGGTGCACCCTTCCAGGGGACATCGGACCTCCTTGGCGTCCGTTTTAAGGCCCACACCGACCCGTCCGAGTCCATCACGGACTTCAACGCGGCCTTACGGTCCGCCAAGAGGCGCAACACCCTCGACGATGACGAGGTGAAGGAGCTCTTCCTCGCCGCGCTGGACCCTGCTTTCTACGCGCCGGTGGTGTCGAGGCTCTTCACCCACCAGCAGCGAGCGGCCGTGGACCTTCTTACCATTCAACAATGGGTCCTCGAGTGCTACGCCCGACACGTGGCAGCCGGTACGCACACTGCCTCGTTCGCCCTGTCCGCAGCGGCCGTGGCCACTGACGGCGACACCTCGCAGCTGTCCGACCTCACGGCCATCATCCTCGACGTGAAGCGGCAGCTGAAGGTCCTCACGGACAAGGTCAACGGGCGGGGCTTTACCCCGCGGGCGGACAAGAGCAAAATCGGCAACGGGGGAGGCGGCTCCGGTGTTCGTTTTGCGGCAGGTGACCTCCCGACGGGAGGGAACTGGCCGCAGTCGCAGGTGAGGAAGCGCGTTGCCTTTCACAAAGGCAGCGGCGACTTCATTCCATTCTGCCAAAATTCAACGTGCAAGAAGGACGAGGCCCGCCACTGGCACCGCGACTGCCCGAACGGCGGCAAGCACGGCGCTGGGGGAAGCTTCCACAGCTTCTCCCTCGGTGACATCGAGAACGACTTGCTGGCGGAGCAGTTTCAGACGGCCATGGACGAGCACGACGGCGAGCGGTTCGATGCGCTCTGCCTTCTGGCGGGGGGCAAGCCAGAGATGCTCGACGGCGTTTCGGCATGTTCCTTCGGGATCGAGCCGGAGCGGGAAGACGGTGCGTTGCAGGAATTCCTGCCCTACTGCCAGCCTGCCACCCACATGGGCGGCTTCACGGTCGGTGGTGTCGAGAGCGGGATCTCGGCTGCCGCTTGCACGCATGTCCGCGAGGACGCACCGCCGGCGCCACTGCCGGCGGCAATCACGCATGTTTGCCCGGACGAGTCGGGGGCGTCCGACGCCGATGACATGATGCCGGTGGACCCCATGCACGCGCACGAGCCCGACCTCTGCTTTGCGGACCGGATCGCGCGGGTGGGGGGACTCTCGATCACGGCTGAGGGCAAGGACTTGGCGATGCGGTACATGCACGCCGGGTCGGAGACCGACTCTTGCGACGGCGACGCGGACGGGTCTGCAGCTGGGTATGACCCTATTGACGGTGAGGATGCGGTCCCGCAGCCTCTAACATCTCGTCGGGGATGCGGTGCACCGCCTTGGGGGTTTGGCCGCTCTTCGGCGATTGCGGTGATGGTGTGTGCTCTCTTCTGTGTTTGCGCCACCGCGGCGCCAATCTCGGCTGCCACTCTTGGCGAGGCATGTGCACCGGACCACACCGGCCTGGAGGTCGGTGGTGCTGCCGAGGCGACCACCAGCGAGCCTGCATTCACTTCTGCGGCACCGGTTGCTATTCCACCGCGCCGGCACGGCCGGCACCGTGCTCGGCAAGGCCTTCACAATGCACCAATCGGGCTTTACATCCCGGTACCTCCACTCCCGGTCCCGCCCGCTTCACCGCTGTATTGGGATGCACCGCCGTCACCGGACTACTCACCGGGACCGACTACTGGCGAGGAGGACGGGGAGGGTCCCTCGCACGACGATCGAGAGCTTTCAGATTTCTTCTGGAGCTCTACGAATGATTCAATCACGGCATCGACATCTTCAATTCACGGCACCATGACTGTGCTGCGGGCTGGCACAGCAGTGCCACCGCCAACTAGTGGCTAGCAAGTTAATCATGCCGCTCCTGCACAGTGAAATTGACAGTAGATGTATGTGCAGAGGGGTCCGATCACGGGCCGGATTTCAGATTTGCAACTCTTGACTGGGAACAGCCCTGCCAGAAAGGACAGGCCTTCCCTTGGAGCTCAATTTCCACCGCTCTAGATGGTGTTTGTTCACAGGTTTCACCTTCGGATAGCCAGTCACCACACTAGGTGGTGTGCTGGAACAGTCACACCGCTTGCTTTGTGACTCTTCCTATAGTAGTGTGTATGACTGTCACCCGAATCCGAACCCTAACTGTTTATGCCCGTTATATCGGGTTAACTTATCAACTTTATTACATTCTGAGAAAACTTATCACTGAGTGAATATATCCCGAGTCCTAGGGGTATATCCAACAAAGTAGGCAAGTAGTGGTGAGTGAGAGGAATCGTACGTTCCGTTTCAGCGTTTAAATTAACTAGGAAAATCCTGGGACGGCCTGATCAACCGTAGGGACCCTAGTAAACTCGCGCGAGTACCCTTCAAAAACGCGAGACTGAACGACAAGCTCCTCCACGCCATCGCCACTAACTGCTAACTGTGTTGTTTTTGCATCACAGGCTTTCTTCCCTCTTCTCTTTTGGCACCCTCTTGGTGCTCCTGTTGTGAATTTTGATTGCTTGATTGCTTGTTATTCCCTGCTAGGGATTGCTAGTGTGTGCCTTGCTTATAGTTTTTTTTTTTTATCTAGAGATGTCTTCCACGCCGTACGCTACTCCGCCGGTGCTGCCGAGACGACTGCTGACTCACCCCCCAGGGGCGAGAAAACGTCAGCTGAAATTTGGTGCCTTAAGTGGCACCCCTACGTCGACAAATGCTCCGGCAACATCAGAAATGACCGTCTGCAACAATCTAGCGTGGGAGCTCTTGCGCAAGCCGGCGGAGTTCGATGCATTACTCAATGTCATTAAGGGGAAATGTGTTGAGCCTGGAGAGTCTGCGAAAACCTGGAAGTTCACTAGCAACGAGAAAAATGCTCGTGTGCTCTTGGACATCCTGGTTGAGCAACTCGATGCCAGGCTCAAACTCGTTCACCCCAAGATGGCATTGATGTTTGACTTGCAGAACCACAGTCTGGAGGTTCCGCAGAAAGCGAATCTCCTGCTGTTGGAACTGCTTCAGTCGCTCTGCGCAGGAGACGCCTTGCGTATCCTGCGCAAAGCTGACAGACTCTTCCCAGGGGATGGGAAGATCGCACTCGTTCATCTCGTGAGGCATGTTGTGCCCGATCACGAGGAGTTCAGCGCTGCGGACTTCCTATTCGCTGGCGACAGAGTGGACTTGAGGGCTGGCCAGGATCCAGCAGACTACATTGACGTGTTCCAGACATCTCTGGACACCATTGAGTCTGACTTGGGTCCTGGGTGCACCGTTGCTATCTCCGAGAAAGCACGGATTGCACTGTTTCTCCGTAGGATCTGTCCCGTCTTTTATAAGGCGGTGCATGATGCCTACACAGAGGAGAAGCTCGATGCCGACTCCTCGCTTTCCTTGCTGACCTGTTTCCGTGAGACACGGGCAGTGCACAGGAACGCGGGGACGAAACTCAAGTCACCACTAACGGCTGCTTTCTATAATGATGCAGGTTCGCATCACGGCGGAAGCCGTGGTGCACATGGCCGCAGGGGAGTCCCTGACCGCTCCTCATTCCGTCAGTACATTCCGCCTCGTCGCTCTAATCCTTTTAAGGGGATTGGCTCTGGGTACCGTGCAGGAGTCTTTCCCCGCAAGGGTGGTAAGGCAGGCGGTAAAGGGAAGCAGAGACCGGCAAAGGCAAGGGCAAGGGGAAGTCCCGTGTCGTCTTTGATCGGCAGACCCAGCAGTTCCGAGGGGAATGCTGGACCTGTGGGTCAAAGGGGCACAGGGCTGCCGACTGCCCGAAGCTGATGTCGGCTCATGCTTTTCATCTGGACCCGAAGCTGCTTGCGGAGCATGCTCGGACAGAGATTTTAGCTGCCCAGTATCAGACTGCCTACGAGGAGTCTGAACAGGCGCTAGAGTCCTTCTGTCTGTTGCACGGCACCCCAGCAGTTGTCGGGTACCAGGAGGACTCGTGCTCTGACAGTGAGGGTGAGGAGATTTCTCACTCCGCCAGTCAGGAGCACGAGGACTCCGATGAGTCTGACGGCGATGGGGACTGGGACGGCCTCTCCGAGGCTCAACAACAGGAGTGGGACCGCTTACAACAACATGCGGAAGCCAAATTCCAAAAGTTCTGTGCACAGTCCGAGAATGTCTCGTTGTCACTCGGAAGAGTGCACTTCGGGATGTTCCGGACCGGCACAGAACAGAAGGCTTGTGACCCCTTTCCCACTCCCCCCTACTTGCTGCCTGACATCCCTGCTTCTGCACCTGCCTCTGCACAGCACGATGCATCCGTCGATGTGTCACAGCACTCTGCACAGTCCACGGCTACGGTGGTACTCGCCTGCTGCAGGCAGTACCACTCCAGCCGGACACAGCAGGCACCGCACGGGTCGGCTCTTGTGGATCATGCTCCGCAGGACCGAGCAGACTCGTCGGTGGTGTCTGCTGGACTGTTTGCAGCACAGTGTGACTCACTGTCCCCACCCGTCCACCACACGCACACCGTCCCTGCACTTACAGAGACTTGCTCTCTGTTTGCAGGAATGACGGTGGTGCAGGGTGACGGTGAGGACAGTGACAATCATGTGCACGGCACCGGCACCCACCGAGCACTCTTCCCCACACCACACTCACAGTGCATCTTTGTTGAGGGAGGGGTCACGGAGCAGTGCGGTGCCCCCGCCTGCTTCCCCCCTGTCTGCTCCAGGAAATCCCTGGAGCAGGTTCACTGGGAGCGGGTGTGGGAGGAGGATTACAGGTCCCCTACCGTTTGCCACGGTAACCTTTTGCCATCAAAGAGTTCACTAGGAGCTAGGGGTGTAGCCCCTCTGGTGACGCCCCCGCCACCTGGCCCTCCTGACTTGTTGCTGTCTGATGCAGGCTCTGCCGTGTCAGTGTCCCCACCAGCCAGTGAGCACCGGGTGCACACTGGGGGCACTGACACGGCCACAAACTTTAACTCAATCAATCTCGGAGGTCGCCCTACAGAAGGGAGTCTCTCCCGCTCTTTCCTTCAGCAGTGTCCTCCTGTCCCCGCTCCGGTCCATGAGTCGCCTGACCTGGCTAGTGACACGCACATGTCTGACACACAGGCACCACCTCCACCGCCACGGCGTGTCGGTAGAGGTGGTGTCTCTATCTTCCGGTGTGCATTCATGTCCTTCGCCTTGTTCACTTGCTTCCTGGCAAGTGCCTCGGCGGAGGCCCTCTCAGCCGCAGCACCTGTTCAGGGAGTGTGGTACGGATTGACATTGTGTCAACCGGGGGGGGAGATGGGAGGTGGGCAAAGCAGTACTGCAGTCAGTCAGTACAGTCAATCAGTCCAGTCAGTCCAGTCAGTTTGGTCTGGTGATGGTGGTTTACCCGATGGTGGCTTACCTGATGGTGGCACTGGTGTCACTTCCGACTGGTCTGCCACCCGGCAGTGTTCCTCTGGTGCTGGTCATGAGTATTCCTCTGGTTCCGACTGGTATTGGCAGTATGACTCTGGTCAGCACCGCCACTATGGTTCTCCTCGTGGCTCCGACGGTTCTCCGCCAGACAGCTCCGCCCAGAGCTGTCTCCTTCAGGCGCTTGAAAAGCAGCGCCGGAGGTACAGAGCAGTGTCAGCCTTGCTCTTGACAGCCTTTCTTGGGGTAACACGACGTTTTTGTAGCTACCCCCTACCATTTTTGTAGCTACCCGGGTTTGTAGCTTAGCTACAAAAGCTGCCGGGGTGACCCGTTTTGTAGCTATAGCTAAAAAAACTGCCGGGGTGACCCGTTTTGTAGCCATAGCTACAAAAGCTGCCGGGTTGGCCCATTTTGTAGCTGTTGCTACAAAAGTGTCGGACCGCAAAATCCAGAAATTACTGAAAACCAAAAACTGACTGATTAAAGAATGCACGATGAATACACAATGCCAAAATATATAAGAAGACACTTGAAAGCATGTTAAAGGAATACAATTGAGACAAAGCATTTAGCAATACTATACTATCAAAGGCTTTAATTGCAGCTCATATCAGAGGTTGCACGTCTTACAGGTCAGCTTATACTGGAGCATACAGATGTTTTTTTAATATCTAGGATCTAACGCGCACGGATCCTACATAGCAGAATCAAGTCAACTCTACACAACTACGTTTACTTGTTAGCTTCAAAAGCCCGTTTTTGTGCCATGGTCTTCGGCTTGTTCTTGGGGAAGGCCTCCGCGGTCAAGGTGAAAACATCCACCTCGTGCATCAGGTGGCGGACGCAGAGGCTGTGCCCACACTGGGCGCGGAACCGAAGGAACCACTCGCAGGTGCAGGAGGTGCCGTCTAAAATGTTCCCCGTGTCATCCACAGACAGGCACACCTCGACAATGTTGTCGAAGTACTTCTCCACCACGGAGGTGTCCTTGAATAGCTCAGTCGTGTCCTCTATTGAGACACCCCGCAATATATTAGTGCACGATGCAACACAAGAAGATTGTCAACAAGTAAGCAGGCAGGATGGGAAGGATAAGATAGTCTAACACAATGGGAGGAGTGCACACCTGAGTCATTCAGGATGGTCCGGAACTTCTTGATTCGAAACTCCGACATCGGCTTGTCGGGGAGGGCCTCCTTGTTCAGGTAGTAGAAATCATAGCCGTCCCGTGACTTGTACAAGCGGGCTTGAGAAAACTCGACGGCACATTCAGCTCGCACCAAAGCTTGCGCAAGGGCGATGTTCGGGAGCGGTGTCGTGAGCAGCTTGTGGCTCACTCCAATCCCATCCCAAGCGCGCAGCTTCAAGAGTGTGGGGAAAGACTGGGTGAGGACGACAAGATGAGAGGCACCCGCTTTCACATATCTATGATCTTCTCGGTGAAGGCGCTCTTCAGATTGACTTTCAGATGTCACCCCAGGAATCTCGGTCGCTCCGAGAAAATAGCCAGTGTGGATGCCTTTCAGGAAGTTGTGGCAATCGGTCACGATCGCGGTGTACATTTGTCGGCGGTAAGACTTAACCGCAACGCGCGAAGTGAAGTCGAAGGCCTCCTTAGTTGGCATGCACACGAGTAGGTTGTGATCCCGCAAGAATCGTTCACGGATGGCGCCAGGCTGTGTGTGCTTCTCGATCGCCTTTTGCCAGAGACGCCGAACATGCTCACGATCCTTTGGGTTGACAACCTTCACGAGGTCACCAGAAGTGGTGAACTTCTCCTCAATGATCAAAGTGCAGGCAGCGGACAACGAACGCATCGGGTCCCCAATGGCCACAGAGATAGGAAGCTGCAGATCCCAACGCAGCCGTGCATATCTGTCAAACAAATCGGAAACATATTCTCAGAAACAATAGTCTAGTATTCAAGCATGGAATAAATATTGCAAGTGAAAGTGGGATAATAGTTGGGCAAGTGGCAGGGTATGAACACACCTTATCATAGCCAGCAAAGGAATCTTGTAAGCAAAGGTGGACTCCGACTTAGCAGTGTCATACAGAAACACACGGAACGTCATGTGCGGACATCTCCGCTTGTCCTCGAAATCATCCCATAGATGCGGCTTCTCAAATTCAATGGAGTTGGTGCCAAAGTCCAAGTGTGTATATGAACCATCTTCCCGACCAAACGTGCCGTCAGCAGAGCAAGTGAATATGTTGGCGGGAAGATGGGATCGCCACTCGAAAAGAATGTTTTCAGCCACGGCAGTGTTGGACATCACGACGCACGGACCAAATTCATCGGACCTGCGAGGAATACATACGCATTCAATACATTGACTGCCTATTGAAAAGTGAATAACCGGAACTCGGTTTTATTTGGTCAGAGAATACTCACAAGATATCAACAAGATAAGAATACTACAAGAATAATAACAGGGTAGGCAAGAATATGGGAGGGCAAAGAAGGTATTCAGTACCTTTCGTACATCATCACAAAAGGGGTGACCGGGTTTTGTTTACTCTGCCAGTCAAGGAATGCTGCACGTTCTTGAGGTGGGGAGTTTTGATCGATAAACTCTTCGAGCCCCACCACAAGGTCCACAGGACCTTGCTCCCCAACAGTCTGCCGATGATGCTGACGTGCCAATTTCCGGGAGGCATCAGCGTCTGGAAAATATTTGCGAGATTCCGCGGTCCCATCCCAGGCCTCATCCAAGTGTTTGTTTCTGCTGAACACCGGTTTACCACTGTGTGTGGCAATAAGCTTCACGACAGCATTACGGTTTTCACGGAACCGGACGGAGTGTTGCACCACAGGGTTGTCGTTGGCTGCATGCGCCACCGAGTTGTCAAGGGCGTCCCAACTGCGTGTGCACAAACCATACGCAGGTTAGTAACCGCAGAAACAACCGCGTTCAGACATTACGACTACCCCCGGCTACGGTCCCGCAAAGCAGGGTGTGCTGGTATCCCTTAACATAAACATGATGTCTGAACTTGGAACCCGACGGGGGTTTTTTGAAATTTGATAAAACAGGAAACACACTGAACAGGAGGGAGGGTGTCACCTTCCGGTGTCAACATTCTGCTGGAGTTTGACTTTCGCAGGGCATGGTTCCCCGTTTTCACCCCGGTGGGAATCACAGCCGTAAATACGGGATCGTTTTCCAGGGGCGATGCGCAGCCATCGACAGGGATCACGCTTCAGATATTTTAAGCCGTCGGTGCACGAGGAAAAGGTAAGGGCCTTCGCGCTGAACGCAGGGTGAAACGGCCGCCACTCCCCGGGCTTGCCCTGAAAGAAAACACATATTGCCAACACAATTACAAACAGCCAGATCTATTCTGTACAAGTTTTTCAAAGAAAATAGCAGGTACACGATGAGAGAGGGGAAGGTTAGGAGTGCTCACCTTTGGGACGAACTTCAAGGCGTCCGGCCGAGTGCGTTTCTTCGTGGGCTGGAAGTCCGTATCTTCATCCTGTGAGGAAGCGAGCTTAGTTGCGGCTTGAGCGAGTTCGCCCGAAACAAAACAATTGTCCGAAGGGGAAGAATGTTGGACAGCTGTATTAGTTTGCCCCACTCGTTCATTATCTTTTGCTGAAGGAGCTCATTTTCAGAGATTGGTTTCAGCGGGCTCCGCGGAGGAACAGGAGGAATCGGGGATGGGCCTTGAAACATGGACAGGACAGCGTTTTCCTCCTGCTCTCCAGGAGAGTACTCTTGGCAGGTTGATGGAGCCATAGAAAAAAAAAAGTCGATTGAGTGGAGAAAGTTCGCACCTTCGCCTACATCTTGTAGCATGGCGGGCCAGGCCACGAGGCCAGTCCCGCCAGCTGTTTGCAGGCTACCCAATAGACGGCATGGAGTATCTCACTGCCGGCTCCGCATGCAAAATTTCAGTGCCAGCTACGCCGCACAGAAAACGTGGGTGTTTTTCAAACATTCTTTTGGGAAAAGTAACAGAGCGCTGGCACTCAGAGAGCTGGCACACCGTGTGTCCTTTTTGGCGGCGGTCTCTATTCAAAATTAGCTCCGTCGGGCTAATGTAATTATCGGCTCCGAGACTCCGACGAGCGTCGGTGAGACGCGTCGAGATTGTAGATCCTGATCGGGTCGTGGGGCATCGTAACTTCTCCCGTCGCTCTGGCTAAATGCAACGTCGGATATTTTGTATAATTCGTGTGCCCGTGGGCACTACGACAGATGCTCGGAGATATGTTTTTGATTGAACGTGCAAAGGTACACAATTCGGATTTTTATAATATACTGGATCAGGGCCAGATTGAGGTACAAACGATAATTCGGTTCCGATTTCTGAAGGCTAAACACTTCTCAAGTGCTCCACTTATTCACTCGTCTCTCAGGTTGCAGGGTCAACCACTCGAGAGCCGATGTCACACTTCGGCTCAACGTTCAATTCCCGATCCGATCTCATTTCTAATTCCGATTCGTCATTCTCGATTCAGATGTTATGCCGACAGACTGACACAATGACTGCCCCACAGTACTGCCATACTACTGTACTGTCATACTGTCATACTGTCATAGCGTCATACTGTCATACTGTCATAACCTTGATATCTGATATTCGATTTCATTGTCTTTTCAACCCCGATGCGAATCTGACCATTCTTCGAGGGTCTGACTGAGTTCCACGATGACACCCCCCACAGTACTGTCATACTACTATAGTGTCATACTGTCATAGTGTCATACTGTCATAGTGTCATACTGTCATACCCCGGACATCTGGTATTCATTCTCATCGTGATTTCAAGCCCAATTTCACTGTCATCGTGCCAATCCCAGATTACCCCCGATGACACACATACGGACGCATAGGCATATCGGCTCACGCTGTGCCTCCGGGCACAACTCTCCCCCCCTTAGGAGTGGTCTACCTCCTGGGATCACTCCGCTAAGGTACCCATCTAAGTTCCAGTTCTTAGGTTTTCTGGTTCCTTGCTGTTTCCAGTTCTTAGGTTCTCTGGTCCCTCTTCGAGCATAGTTTGCCTGCCGCTACCAGGGCACCACTTTCAAGAAGAAGGGTGCCACTTGGAATCTAAAGCGGGTCTTCAGTTTTGCGGAGGCGTAAATGTCGGAAAAGTTGTCGTAGCAGAAGTGCTGGCACGGGATATACACTCGCAGATCGACCTGCTCCAGTCTGCTGCGGGTGAGGTCCAAGCTGAGCAGTCTCTGGATGAGCACCGGTTGCCCATCTGCACGCACACGGTGTTGAAGTAGTACAGCGTAGCAGGGGCGAGGGTGGTGCTGAGTTCGTCCATATGCAGGTGGGCTTCATGTACTGCGTACCGTACATGCAGTAGGTACACACCAGCGGAGGAGGGAGCTGGCGCATCATAGGGCGAAGCCGTAGCGCGTTAGGGAAGCGACCTCTGGGGTTTTCCATGAACCAATGTTTTGGCTCCAGGTAGTCAATGATCTGCAATGCTCGTCGTACGATTTTGTCAGCCTGGGGAAGGTCAGGGGGTCCACCAGTGGTGCGCGCTTGACTGTACTGCCTGCAGGGGGGACTTGCCCAAACGACATCGAAGAATCCAGGCGGGTATTGTTTGTAGTCCCATTGCAGGATGTCACACACATGAGTGGGTTGCCAGATATGCCCGGAGTCGAGGGTCACCACTGAAGCGGAGGGGAAGCAATTTAGGAATTCTCTCTCTACTGAGCCAGTACCGCTGAAAAGTACGAGAATCCTGGGCGTGCGGGTTGCTTTTGCCTGTATCGCCAGCAGCTCTGTCACCAGTGCCAACGACCCATCTTCCACGCGCTCTTGGCGTTCCCACGGCAGGGGGGTATCATATTCCATCTGTTCGAGCTGGTCCAGTTCATCGCAGGGATTAGTGATGAGGTGGGCCAGTGTCATTCCGGCTTGAGCGGAGTGACGGCCACGCTGCTCGCGTCGCCGAGTGGCTTCGTCGCGAACTTGCGCTTCCATGTGCAGTCTCGCTTGCTCGAATTCACGAAGTTGTTGAAGTGGACTTCCGCGTTCAAGTTTGTCACGCGTCCTCCATTGGTCGTGAGCTTTGGAGTAGCCAGTCCAGCGAACCTTCCACTCTTCCACCTCTTTTCCTCGAACAGACCGCACTCGACGTGCAAGAATACGCTCAACGTGTGCTTCCTTCTGACCGTCCACTACCACCTCTTCAGGTACTGCTAGGTGATCGCGTGCGGCAAAAGCATCTTGACCGCTGGTGTACGGTTTGAGGCGATGTTGAGCGAACACGTCGTGAATCCGCCAGTGAGGAGGGAGGCGTAGGCGGTAGGCTACTGGAGCTCCTCTGTCGGCCTCTGGCATGGTCATCTGTACATCGCTGAAGAAGCGTTCGGTCACAGGAACTGGTCCATGCCAGCGCTTGGTCAGTTTCCTACAGATGGAGCGATCCATCACCTTCTCCGTAAGGTGTTTCGCCTCTATCCAGACCAGATCTCCAACAGCATACTCCCGCTGCCCGTGCCTGCGATCAAACTGTTCGCGCTGTCGCTGTTGAGCCAGCTCTAACCGCTGTCTGGCGTCCCGCAGCTGCGACGAAAATTTCACGGCCACTTCGTGTGCGGTGCCTACTCCCCCAGTTCGTCGTCCAGCGGTGGACTGTGCGGCCTCCAGGAAAAGGTCCAACTGCGACAGCGGCGAGAACCCGAACACCAGCTCAAATGGCGTGAAGCCAGTAGATTCACTCCTGGAGTCATTGATCGCGAACTCCACGTTAGTGGTGAACAGATCCCAGTCCTCCACATTGGCGTCTACGAAGGACCTGAGCATGTCCTCAATAACCCTGTTGCTGTGTTCCGCCTGGCCGTCAGACCGAGGGTTGTACGGCGTGGTACGAGCCACCTTCACACCCATCAGTCTCATAAGTTCCTGCCAGAAAGCATCTTGAAACCGTGGGTCACGATCAGAGACAATCTTCATAGGCGCGCCATGTAAGCGCCACACCGAGTCAAAGTAGATTCTGGCCACCACAGCTGCGGAGCTGTCGCCGAAGTTCATCGGCACAACGTGGACCATCTTCGTCAGCTTGCAAGTGAAGGCCACGAAAGCGTCATTGCCTCTCTCTGATACTGGCAGGCCGGTGACGAAGTCCACCGCGACATCCTGCCATGGCCTGTTCGGGATGCTGTGAGGGTTTAGCAACCCATCCGGGTAAGTCCCCCGCGGCCTCACTGATTGGCACACCGCGCAGGATGCAACCCAGGTGCCCACATCTTCCGCGGCACCACGCCAATAGAAGCGTCGCAGCACCCTCTCCAGAGTCTTGTCTCGCCCAGTGTGACCCGAGGACAATGACTCATGAGCATGACGAATCACTACTTCTCGAAGTGGAGAGTCCTCCCCCAGCACCAACTGATATCTCCCTGCTGCGGTCCTCCAAACCACTTCACCCACTAGCCTGAAGTCCTGTAGGCATTGGTGTGGTGCCGCCTTCACTTTCTCTTTTAGTGAACGAAGTGTCCCCTCTCGGGTGTACTCCGCTTTCCACGCACGCAGGAACTTTGAGTCCGACTGCTGGGAGGCTGCGTCTCTGAAGTCTGCTGCCTCACCTGTCCTTATCACAGCGGGGGCTGTTCGCGGATGCCTCACGCCACACTGAGAAGGAATCGTGGTAGAATGTGGTAAACTGGTGTTAAAATGTGGTAAACTGGTGGTAAACGGCGGTAAGCCCCTATGTGGGGTGGTAATCAGGTGGTAAACGTTAAAATATTTATATAAAAAAATAACTGACGGTAAATCATTGGTAATTTGCGGTAACATAGGTTGAAGCATGGTAAAAGCCTGGTAATTTCAGAACGGAGCGTGGTAAACGAGGATCTGGAATGGTAAATGGTCGTGGCCTAATGGTAAATGGATATAAAACTTCGCAATGTAGTATAAATATAGAGACGGAGCTGGTAAACCGTGGTAAACGAGGATCCTGAATGGTAGATGTGCAATTCTCTGGTCTGTGGCCAAGGTAGAATTGACAGGAGTGGAGCGACTGGCGAATGGCGGCCAGGTATGAACGCAGGCAGGGGTATACATCATCGTTCAGTAGATAGGTGGGATGCGTCACATACAGATCGTATCATACCTGTCTCGGCTAAACCAGTAGGGAGCCGAAAGGTAGCCGATTTTAGTGGCCACGCGCACCATAGCTGGTAAGAGATAGAGGTAACGTAGCCAAGAAACCAAGTTAGGTTCTTGAAGTTGAAGTTTTCAAAAAACAGTTAAACTGTAACAGTTTAATTTTTTTGTTTATTTAATTTAAGTAGCAGAAGGTCGAGAAAGAAAATGGCTGGTAAGTAGTTTTACTTTTTTCTTGAATCACGCGGGTGACAGAAAGCAGTTCTGTTGCAATGTATGCAGAACATGTAGTTTACTTTTAATTATTTTACTTAAGAATGGAGAGTACCCGAACAGGAGCAACGAGCGCTGCTGAACAAGGTGCACCTAAACGGGCAAGGACGGCCACGGTTGGCAGCGAGGCAGGCCAGGTGAAAGTTTCTGAAAGTTTCTGCGTAAATAGGTGGTCAGCGAATATGTGGATACACACAGCCGGTGACTGCGCCCTGGTGCGGAATCACGTGCTTAGGAAAAGTCACCGGCTGTGCGTATTCATTCAGGTATGCGGACTCCCCTGTTTTCCGGCATGCACGCTGTGGGATGCCACTGCTGTGGGAATATCCCATGGTTTCCGCAGTGGATTCAAACATGCTTTCGTGAACTGGTGCGCAGGCCTCCGAAGCTGCAACCGTGCAGGGAGGCGGCCTCCCCCCGGTCGCTGGAGGAGTGGTCGAGGAAAACCCGGTAAGACCGTGAACTTTTCCTTCCCCTCCCTTCCCGTACGGGATCCCGCCCGCCCGCCCTTCATCTAGTGAACGCAGCCGCCACTCCGCGGGTGCCTGGTCAGCAGCCTGTCGGGCGACTGTTCATCTGCGGTTGCGAATCAGCGGCCAAGGGGTGAACAGCGAGTCATGGGTGGGATTGTTTTTTTTCCCGGCATATATCTTTGTTTATTTCTTTGTAGAAAGGTGCATAGGGTGCACGCAAGGAACATAGGACCCAGGGACAAAGGGTGCGGGGAGGCTGCTCCGCTCCGCGCCGAATCAGGCGCGTGGCGCGTGCGGCGCTCTCCCCGGCGCTGTGCCTTATCCTGCTTCATCTGCGGTTGCGAATCAGCGGCCAAAGGGTGAGCAGCGGCGCTGCAGGTCGTGGGTGGGGAGGGATGCGCGAGGGTGCGCGTACGGTAGATAGGTGCATAGTGTGCTCGCAAGGACCATAGGACCCAGGGACAAAGGGTGCGGGGAGGCTGCTCCGCTCCGCGCCGAATCAGGCGCGTGGCGCGTGCCGCGCTCTCCCCGGCGCTGTGCCTTATCCTGCTTCATCTGCGGTTGCGAATCAGCGGCCAAAGGGTGAGCAGCGGCGCTGCAGGTCGTGGGTGGGGAGGGATGCGCGAGGGTGCGCGTACGGTAGATAGGTGCATAGTGTGCACGCAAGGACCATAGGACCCAGGGACAAAGGGTGCGGGGAGGCTGCTCCGCTCCGCGCCGAATCAGGCGCGTGGCGCGTGCAGCGCTCTCCCCGGCGCTGTGCCTTATGCTGCTTCATCTGCGGTTGCGAATCGGCGGCCAAAGGGTGAGCAGCGGCGCTGCAGGTCGTGGGTGGGGAGGGATGCGCGAGGGTGCGCGTACGGTAGATAGGTGCATAGTGTGCACGCAAGGACCATAGGACCCAGGGACAAAGGGTGCGGGGAGGCTGCTCCGCTCCGCGCCGAATCAGGCGCGTGGCGCGTGCGGCGCTCTCCCCGGCGCTGTGCCTTATGCTGCTTCATCTGCGGTTGCGAATCAGCGGCCAAAGGGTGAGCAGCGGCGCTGCAGGTCGTGGGTGGGGAGGGATGCGCGAGGGTGCGCGTACGGTAGATAGGTGCATAGTGTGCACGCAAGGACCATAGGACCCAGGGACAAAGGGTGCGGGGAGGCTGCTCCGCTCCGCGCCGAATCAGGCGCGTGGCGCGTGCGGCACTCTCCCCGGCGCTGTGCCTTATGGTGCGTCATCTGCGGTTGCGAATCAGCGGCCAAAGGGTGAGCAGCGGCCAAAGAGTGGCTCTCCCCGGGCCATCGACAGGGCCATGGATACCTGGCGATGTCGGTCCCGAGCTGCGCATGCTTCCACAGCCATCGAGTGTATGCCCCTGTCACAGTGTCCGTTCGCGTATTTTTGTAGGGCCACTCTCGCTGCTCTCTACGCACATGGCTGCTTGTAATAGTCCCGGCGATGGCAAGTGTTTCATATGGTCGCTAGCAGCGGCAACTACCGGCCAGTTTAGTGAGCAGGCCGTGAGCAGGGATGGCGGAGGGTGCGCGTACGGTAGATAGGTGCAAAGCGTGCACGCAAGGAGCATAGGACCCAGGGACCAAGGGTGCGGGGAGGCTGCTCCGCTCCGCGCCGAATCAGGCGCGTGGCGCGTGCGGCGCTCTCCCCGGCGCCGTGCCTTATGCTGCTTCATCTGCGGTTGCGAATCAGCGGCCAAAGAGTGAGCAGCGGCGCTGCGAGTGGTGGGTGGGGAGGGAAGGCGGAGGGTGCGCGTACGGTAGATAGGTGCAAAGCGTGCCCGCAAGGACCATAGGACCCAGGGACCAAGGGTGCGGGGAGGCTGCTTCGCTCCGCGCCAAATCAGGCGCGTGGCGCGTGCGGCGCTCTCCCCGGCGCCGTGCCTTATGCTGCTTCATCTGCGGTTGCGAATCAGCGGCCAAAGGTTGAGCAGCGGCGTTGCGAGTCGTGGGTGGGGAGGGATGGGCGAGGGTGCGCGTACTGTAGAAAGGTGCATAGCGTGCATGAAAGGACCATATGACCCAGGGGCAAAGGGTGCGCGGAGGCTGCATGATGGTGTGCATGGTGGGAAGGCGCCCGGTGATGGAAGGTTTTGATGTTCAATATGTGGGGACAGCTCCCCGGGCACGCGCCTGTCACCCGAGTAGATTTTGCGTGTTTCTTAAATTTCCAGCAGAATATTTATTTCGCGATAGATATTTTGGTGCCTAATTAATGCATATTGTTTTTTTTCCCCAGGAATTAGAAGATTCCAGTGAAGAGGAGGATGCACAGTTTCACTGTAGACTTTGCAAGATCTTTCTGTTTGATGTGCTGGTGTATGGATGTTATCTTTGTGAAGAATATCCATACTGCCACAACTGTTCCACAAATATGTTCTGCGAGGGTGGTGTGTTTTTGTGTGAGAACTGTGGGGGTCATGAGGAAAAGGTAGTGTGTAAAGCATGTAGGCAGGGGAAGATTTTTCATTAACTCAGACATGTATCAGATGTTTGAATAACTTGTTTATTAGCAACTGATCACCTTCAGCACACTATTTACTACCTATTTCAACATCAAAAAATCTGCGATTATTGATATTGCATATCTTGCCGTATATAACTTTGTTTATATCTTTGTAGAAAGGTGCACAGGGTGCACGCAAGGACCAGAGGACCCAGGGACAAAGGGTGCGGGGAGGCTGCGCCGCTCCGCGCCGAATCAGGCGCGTGGCGCGTGTGGCGCTCTCCCCGGCGCTGTGCCTTATGCTGCTTCATCTGCGGTTGCGAATCAGCGGCCAAAGGGTGAGCAGCGGCGCTGCGAGTGGTGGGTGGGGAGGAATGCGCGAGGGTGCGCGTACGGTAGATAGGTGCAAAGCGTGCACGCAAGGACCATAGGACCCAGGGACCAAGGGTGCGGGGAGGCTGCTCCGCTCCGCGCCGAATCAGGCGCGTGGCGCGTGCGGCGCTCTCCCCGGCGCAGTGCCTTATGCTGCTTCATCTGCGGTTGCGAATCAGCGGCCAAAGGGTGAGCAGCGGCGCTGCGAGTGGTGGGTGGGGAGGGATGGCGGAGGGTGCGCGTACGGTAGATAGGTGCAAAGCGTGCACGCAAGGAGCATAGGACCCAGGGACCAAGGGTGCGGGGAGGCTGCTCCGCTCCGCGCCGAAGCAGGCGCGTGGCGCGTGCGGCGCTCTCCCCGGCGCCGTGCCTTATGCTGCTTCATCTGCGGTTGCGAATCAGCGGCCAAAGAGTGAGCAGCGGCGCTGCGAGTGGTGGGTGGGGAGGGATGGCGGAGGGTGCGCGTACGGTAGATAGGTGCAAAGCGTGCCCGCAAGGACCATAGGACCCAGGGACCAAGGGTGCGGGGCGGCTGCTCTGCTCCGCGCCGAATCAGGCGCGTGGCGCGTGCGGCGGTCTCCCCGGCGCCGTGTTATATGCTGCTTCATCTGCGGTTGCGAATCAGCGGCCAAGTGGTGAACCGCGAGTCATGGGTGGGACAGGCTTTGTGGAAGGCTGCCGTCGGACGGGCATATGACCAGGCGACCAGCGACGGCTGGCCATATGTAGGGTCTTATGTAGCGCGACGGCTGTATCCATATCCGTCAGCCTATGGACGGACATGGTATGGTGCGCAAGTGTTGTCCGCCACGTGGGTCAACGAGGTGGGCGGCGAAGTAGAAGAAT
>LGRX02003433.1:0-18061 GCA_001247695.2 Cymbomonas tetramitiformis
CCGACTCTCCGATCTCCGAGGCCGTGGCCCAAGACGATTCCCGTGCCCATGACGCAGACACCGAACCCATCGTCCGCGAGGTAGCCGACGAGGCCATAATGTGTACTCCGCTAAACCCGGCGTTCCCACACCCTATAGCCAGGTATGGTTTCAAACCCGGTGTAAACATGGCGCTGTTTGTATATGTTCTTTGGAATACACAAGGTAAGCATGGCCATGTTCGTACGCGGTTTCGTGCAGACGCCGCCGCGGAGGTGTGGAGAACGGTCCACGCGCAAGGGACGCGCAAAAGAAGCCATGTGGTTGCAATCGTTGCGTGGAGAACAACATCACCAAGGAAGTGTCAACGAGAACCATCTACACACACAAAAGGCTTTACGGTTGGCATGTACCTCCACAACCGGATCCGGATGCCGTGCTTCCTCTTAGGCCGCCTACCCCACGTGATTCTACCGAACCTACTTTGGAGACGGATGAAGAGATGGATGAATTCGGTTCCCCCTTCCCGTCTGAGCCAGCAGGTGAGAACCTACTATTGAACATGGCCATACCTGCCTTGTATAGCTTCAGGTAATTGGTGAACATGGCCATGTGTGCCTAATACCTGCCCAAGGTGCTCGTTGCAGTCGCCTCCCCAACTCGGCAAGAACGTGACGACACCGCCTGTTTTCACGTGAGCGTGACCTCCACACGCACGAACGGGGAGCTCCTCAAAATCGAGTTTGAGTGGGAGAAGATGATGTATTTCCTCAACCACATCGAAGGCATTGACTTCGACGAGTACGAAGGGTGGATGAAACCCGGCAATTTCGACGATATGTATCCGGAGGATGACGTGCACATCTCTCTTCATTGCGGCAACCAGTCATGGGATGTGGCATTTCCTATCGTGGAGTGCCTTGTGGGAGTGCGATCGCACCCAATGTTCATCCCCCATCGAGATGATGGCATGAGTGGTACCGCACACGAGGCGAATGACGAGGAGATGGATGTAATCAACGAGATACTAAAGAGCTTGGAGGAGATGGTAAAGGTGCGACCTGAAAATAACACAACAACCGTGGTGTCGCTTGCTGCTGCTGCACTTTGAGTTAATGTGGTTTCAGGTGAGGTTTAAGGTGAGGATATGCACTGGCTAATAAGGTACTGGGCAGACATGGTCATGTCTTGCCATTTCAAAATGTAAACAAGGCGAACATTGCCATGTTTGCACGGTTACGTGGCAATGTCCGTCCCATTTCTAAAGGTGGTGTCAGTTTCGCAGGATGCTTCTGGTAAGGAAAACCATGCCTTCATGCTCATGCTCGATCTCTTGGAATGGAACTTGGAGCATGGCCTTAGTCAAGGATCCTTTAACGACTTGTTGGAGATACTTCGTCTAAATTTGCCGAAGATGTTCCCGGAGGGCACTCTACCGAAGAACTACCAAGAGGCCATAGGACATCTATCCATGTATGGCTTGCCTTCTAAGTCGGTGGACATCTGTGTAAATGGATGTTGCAGATTCGACGGAGAGCACGCAATGTGCCGGACATGCTCGACGTGTGGCGCCGATAGATGGGCCCCAGAGATGCTCGAGAAGCCGTTGGCGAGCCGGAGAGGAAAGTCCACGTTTTATTATTGGAACCTCCCGGATCTTCTCAAAAGGAATTTTGCGCACCCGGAGCTTTGCGTGGACATGCAAGCGCACGCCCGCCATATTCCATGCGACTTGACCAAGGAGGCGATGGGAACTATGTGGGGTAAGTGAAAATTTCCAGTTCCCGATTGTGAAAGGAATTCCCTTTGAAAGCCTACTGAACATGGCCATATTTGGGCCCTATTCCTCTGGAAACCTACTGAGCATGGCTGTGTTCGGGCCCTGTCCTTCTAGAAACCTACTGAACATGGCCATACTTACCTGTTTATCGCAGACAGTCCAGCATGGAGGCAACGGCGGGAAAGGTACCCCAAGTTCTTCAGCGATCCCCGCAACGTGGTGATCTTAGGATGTGCGGATGGCGCCACGGTGTGGAAGGACCTGCGCGGAGTTTTCCCGGTGACGTTTCAATACCTCAATATGCACCCCACCATCCGCGGCAAGTTCGTGAACATGGAGGTGTTTGGGATATGTAGCGGCTCGAAGCCAAAAAGCACGCACCCTATCTACGAGCTATTTGTGGACCAGCTGCTGGAGTTATGGGATGGCGTGCCGTGCTACGACATCGTGAAAAAAGAAACCTTCAACTTGAGGTGCATGTTGTTTAAGATGTTGTTTGACATCAAAGGTTTGATGGATGGCGCTTGTCGCAAGGATGTGGGGGCGTACATGGCTTGCATTGCATGCAACCTGCAAGGTTGGCGATCTAGCATCTTCAAGGGGATGCGGTATACCTTCCGCACGGAAGCCGAGCCTGGTAAACAACCTTCTCTGGTATTCCCTTGATGTACTGCACGCAAGCGACAGATATTGGTTAAGTATGGCCATGCTGTGCTAGTTTTTTTCATAGACATGGCCATACCCACGTGTAGACATGACCGGATATGGCCATGTTCGGACGGCTTCGATGATGGGTAGGGCAATGTTCACCCTGTTGCATCGCAGGTCCCGCAGAGTTTCAAAAGAGAACGGATGCCGAGATACGGCACCACGCGGCGCAGCACCAAACGCTTAAGGAAAGCGGACACTTCACGATGAAGGAGCTCGAGACGATGATAAAAGCTACCGGTATAAAATTTCCTTCGGAATTCTCACGCTTGCCGTATTGGGATGAGGCCAAGGACTACCTCATCGACTTGATGCACTTGATCAAAAATCTTGGAGAGCACGTCCTTGACGCCGTGATGGGAACTGACTTTGACAAGAAAACGCGAACGTGGGCGAAATCTCAAGGCATTAAACCCACATGGTGGGCAACTGGTATTTTCCCCTTTCCATAGGCCTGACCCGACGTGAACCCATCCAGCGAAACCTATGTAAACATGGCTGTGTCCAGCCGTTTTGGCTTATGAACATGCTTGAACATGGCCATATGTAGGCAGTTCTGTCCGGTTTGTTCAAAAGTTTAGCATCCATACGTGAATTATGGTCGGGTCCGACACTTGAGCAGATGCGAATGGCAACTACACCAAAAGGACATCCCCTTGGCAGATTGTCGACGTGCGCACCGCTACGGGAAGGTGCTTGAAGAGAGCCGAAGAATTCGCGAGAGAGGAAGTTGGCTTTCCACGGGAATGGGGAGCGGGTCAATGGAAATTGTTGAAACTGTCTTCAGACGGAAACGCAAAGAAGCTAAAAGCCCACGAATATTTGGTGATGTTCAGAAATGGACTTTTCGCGATCCTCGCGGCATGGCCAAGGGACGATGACTCACCCAATGCACTCGCACGTTTGGTGGGGCAACTTTCAACGATAGTCCGGGAAATCACGGCCCACGAGATCGATCTGAAGGTGCGGTTCTCTGGTACCTTGCTCTCATGTTCCCTGTCGCGTCACCAAGAATTTACATTTGTGTGAAGGCTGAATGCACATGGCGATGCCCACCTAGTTTACAGAGTGAACATGGCCATACTTGACCATTATCCCTTAGGAACATGGTTAGACATGGCCATACCCGTTCATGACCTTCTAGGAACATGGTGGGACATGGCCCTACCTACCTATTGTTGATGGTGAACATGGGGATTCAGGAGCTGCCGACACTTGACAAGTACATTAGAGAGTGGCTCGTCACCATGGAGAGCTCGCGACATGGGACGAGCCCTCACTGGGGGGTCCTCAACACACATCTATTGTGTCACGTGGTAGACCAACTTCGAGACCTCGGGCCGGTTCGCGAGTATTGGATGTTTGTATTCGAGTCCTTAAATGGCAAAATCGGGAGGTGGGTGAAGAACAATGCCTTCCCGGTGCAGAGCATCATGAACGGAATGGGGCGGCAGAAGACCATTCCGTATGTACGAGGGTTACTTATGGCACTTCGCAACGAAGTTCCACGGCCACTTGTCGTCCCCGCTCTTGTACGGGACCGCGTTGTTGTGGCCGATAAAGGGAAGAAGCACACATTGACCGAAGGCGAGCGAGCGTGCATCGATGTTTGGATGCGCACCAATGTAGGGCATTACCGACGGTTGCAAGACCTGCTTGATGCATATCATGAGGACTTACGAACAAGGTAAGGCCTCATCTAATCAATGCCTGAATGAAATACTAAGTAAACATGGCCATGTTCGTGCATGATTTCCATCCACGTTTCCACAAACTAATCACTCAGGTGATTCGCAGGGTCAAGAGAGGCGGTCGTGGCTTGAAGAAAGGACTGCAAAGGAGGATGCCATGCCGTCTAGCCGCCGACGAAGATCCGACTCCTTGGCTCGGACGACCATTCACTCCCGACGAAATCGAGTTGTTGCGTGGTTGCCCCACAAAGTGCCGCAGTTTTAACAAGGTACAAGTGGGTAACATGCGATTCCGCATCGCTGCTGTGGACAAGAAGTTCAAAACTGTCCAGTGTTATTTCCGCTCTTTTTTCATCGAACGCGTGCGTGGAACAAGTGAAGAGGAAGAGACTGATAGGTGCGTGCCTTTCTGCTTATGATTAATGAGTAAACATGGCCATGTTCTAGCCCTACCTAGTAATGTATTGTGATAACAGGGCCATGTCCACCTAGGTTCTTTAGATACCCTGGGTAAACATGGCCATGTTCAGACGATTCCAGTAGTTTTTGCAAACTAATTCCTCAATTATACATGCGTGCCAGGCTCGCCCGTCTTGAAGACGTCTATGCCATCAAGCTTGGTGGGGTCGAGTACATAATTGTCAAGGCGGCTTGGCTGCAGAAGCCGACAAAAGCGAAGATCGCCATGTATAACCGGATGAACTCCATAGTTGGCCCGGACAGCGTCACTGGCTGTTTCTTTTGCGATGACCCCGAGAACCCTGACACCGTCTTCGATACCACAGAGCCATTCATGCTCGCGGATCAGATCGCGTCGCAAGTAGTAATTGTGAAGCATCCTTGCATGCAAACTGCGGTGGTTCTTGACCCTCGAGCAGATTTCTTCGAGCAGAATGTCCAGGATGAAAATCCTAGCGAGGACGAGCTTGCTTAGTACTTAGGCCTGCAGTACGACATGGCATTTGTGTAGTGTAAATAGATAGCATCAGTTTGTGTATATACATAAAAAAGGGTAAGTATGGCCCTACCTATCATGTATCTATATACAAGTACAGTGTAGGTATGGCCATGTCTATACATAAACAAGGGTAGGTAGGGCCCTACCTATCATGTATCTATACTCGAGTACTAGTCAGGTAAGGCCATGTTTATACATAAACAAGGGCGGGTAGGGCCCTACCTATCATGTATCTATACTCAAGTACAAGGTAAATATGGTCATGTCTATACATAAACAAGGGTAAGTAGGGCCTTAATTTAGTAAGGACTATTTTACTCATTTAGTAAGGACTAAATAAGCGTAATAGCCCCAAAAAAACAGATTCTAAAAATATTTGTTTCCAATGTTTTCAAGTACAGCCCAGGTACAACCCAGGTACAGGGTAGGTATTGCCCCCTACTTACCCCTTACCTACCCAATGCCCATACTGACCTAACTTTGAGGTGCTGTAACAGGAAGCGTAAAATGTTTTTTTCAGTTAAATCTTTGGAGACTGTCCATAGAAAGGACTAAATAAGCGTAATAGCCCAAAAAAAACAGATTCCAAAAATATTTTTTTCCAATGTTTTCAAGTACAGCCCAGGTACAGCCCAGGTACAGCCCAGGTACAGGGTAGGTATTGCCCCCTACTTACCCCTTACCTACCCAATGCCCATACTGACCTAACTTTGAGGTGCTGTAACAGGAAGTGTAAAATGTTTTTTCCGTTAAATCTTTGGAGACTGTCCATAGTAAGGACTAAATAAGCGTAATAGCCCCCAAAAAACAGATTCCAAAAATATTCTTTTCCAATGTTTTCAAGTACAGCCCAGGTACAGCCCCAAGTACAGGGCAGGTACCGAGTAGCACAACTTTGAGGCCTCAAAAAGTGAGGTTACCAAAGCCATTCCACCCAAAACTTCGCTCCATATGTCTTACATCGACCCAAACCATCGATATCAACAATAAAAAACAAACTATCGGAAACTTCATTTCACCCGATTTTGGCTGGTTTTGCCATTTTACTGCCGACATTGCCCAAGTAGGGCCCTACTTGGCTCGAAACACAAGGTAAACACAAGGTAGACACAAGGTTCTAAATTTGTAGGGGAGGCACGCAAAATGGCCTGCGTAGGCCCCAGAAACAACCATTTGGGCCCCCGGCGATCACCCAAATTAAAAATTTCTCATCGTTTCTTCCACTAAGTAGTTCGTGATGGTCCTTGAAAGGTCCCACAAAGTTCAAACGCGCGATTCGGATACCTAACTGAAATCCTATAGCCCCGCGCACGCAAAACGGCCTGCTCAGGCCCCCAAAAACAGCCATTTTGGCCCCCGGCGAGCACCCAAATTAAAATTTATCATCATTTCTTCCACTAAGTAGTTCGTGATGGTCCTTGAAAGGTCCCACGAACTTCAAACGCGCGATTCGGATACCTAACTGAAATCCTCTAGCCCCCGCCCACTCAAAATGGCCCGAAAACAGCGTTTTTGCTACGGCGTAGGGCGCTATGTATTGGACTTGCACCTTGAGCGCGCAGGTTCGAGTCCCGTCTGGATCTCGTCGGGAGGTTGTTGCTCGATATAATTATATTGTCTGGTCAACAATATAATTATACTGGAAGCATTTCGGTGTTTCCATCAAAACCATCCGATATATTAGTATATCAGTTTATTGGTATTAATTGATACATTTTCTAGGCATGTCAGAATATTGCTATCAACTAATAGCCTGTCAGTGATTATTGGTATTGACTGATAACTTATTGAGATTATCGGTATTGACTAATCGCCAGATTTTATTATAAATATCAACTAATTAGTGTTTGGTGGTTATCGGAAACAACTAATAGTGCCTCGTACCAGCCGATACCCCCCCTTGATTTCGGCGGCGGTGGTGCCCTCGATGGTGGAGGGTGTCGAGTGCCACCAAGGTGATGGTCAACCAATCCCTGTACGGTGCCAGAGCCAAAAGCGGCCAGGCACCACCATAGCGAATGCGTCGATGGAGAGGGGGTAGGGAGGTGGAAAGTGAAAAATGCGGAGAGGGACGTGATTGAGTGCATGGGAAGAAACCCAAAAGGGACGATGGCGAGGGGCGAAGTGAGTGCGATAGCACCACCAGACACCACCAGATGGTGACTAGGGGGCGTGTAAGGCGAAGGCGAGGGAAGCGGAGAGACGAAGTCGTGGAAGTGAGAGAGCTTGTCGTCGACGACGGAAATGTTGGTGTCGAGGTTGAATTCTGGTGCGCAAGCACCACCAGACACCACCAGAGTGTTGCCAGAGGTAAAATGTCGTTGTCGAAGTAAGTTCGGCGTAGAATGCAACGCTACCATGCGGGCACGCTGACGCAAAGAAGCCATGACCACTGAAACTGTAAAATCTGAAGGGGAAGAAGTTTGGGTTTGTGGCGATAACTCAAATTTCTGTGAAATTAACTATTTCCAGCGATGAAAAAACCATTGATGGGTCAAATTTCGCGGGGGAAACGCCGGTCAGGTCAAAAACTTCGCGAGATAAGCCAATTGTGCTGCAGGATAAGTGCTTCCAGCCAGAGCGTAAAGTAAAATCGTTTTGACAAAGTAGATGCGTTGATAAAGAAGTGGACACGAAAGAGAGATCAAAGGGAAAACGTAGATGAAGATGCGCGGAAGAGATCCGGGAGATACGTGGCCGCGAATAGATACGTGAAGAGATTCGTTGAAGCAGACGTTGAAATATAGATGCGTTGAAGATACGGCGCGGCCGAAGATACGAAGACGCGTAGATACGTAGATGCGAATAGATACGGGAAACAGCTAAGCACCGCTCCCGAAAATACGTGGAACAGGCCGATAACCTCACGAAGAGTGTGATATATATATATAGTTAAGATAAGATATCCACACCGGAGGTTGGCGCCCCCCCTCGCGGCATCGCACATAGCGGGTGACATGATAAATAATGCAGTATGTCCAACACTATGAATCATGCATAGTGGTGCGTTACAACAATACATATGTATATATACATTTGTTACTTTTGGTCTTAATTGGTATTCTAGGCCCGGCTATGATTCACATTATCCCTTTTTCGCTCAGTCTCTTGGCGGTCACGAGGATACCACTTTCACCCCCACAGTGGGGGGGCGGGGGGGGGGTAGTGGGCCCTGCTCTGTCACCCCTCGCCCCGAGATGCCACATCCGCCGTCAACATTTTGCAGTTCTCCGATAATAAAACACTCACAATATTTTATTATTGTATCTTAGTCTGCGTCTTCTGTTGTTTCTGCTTTCAAATTGTAAAATATCCATTATATTTTACTGATCTCATCAGGCTTTGATGGTGGAATATGGACTAGGACAGTGACACCCGTTGTCGGGTCATCAGCTGTTACGGGACACCTGACTAACCACTGTACTCAGTACTCACTAGTCATGTGTACTCCCCCACACGTGATGCTAACACATCAGATGTGATAGTAAGCTTATTCGGGTGACCAAGGAACTTATTAACCTAGTCACCCACCGATAACAAAATCAGGTGTTTACTTAAATCAAGACGTAGCAAGCTGATGTGGCCTGCTATGCCCCAATAAGTAATCACCTAACTCTAATATCGGGTGCTGACTTGGCTGATTATCAACCTAGTGAGATAGGGTCTCAACACTATATTTGTTAATTAGGCTGATAAGTTGCCCAATCAACCGAATAAGCTTATCAGCACATCTTATTTGTCCGCACCACAACCCGAAGATTGAGCCAAAAAGCGATAATGTGAATTACCGGATCCTTACTTTTTTAGAGCTACCATCAGTTGACACATCGGATGCTATATATTAGTTATCGGCAGAGGTGGCAAGTGATGACAGAATATTCTAGGGTGATAACAGAATAAAATGCTAAGGTGGCGGGCAATAATACAACTTGGAAAAACAAGATATCTATCTACATCATCCTGGCTGAAGAGCTTTCAAACATCCAATAGTCTTGTGAATTTGCCACGCGAACCGGCATGAGAGCTCGCGAACCAGCGGATTCGTACAGAAATCCTACAAAGCCTGCGCAAAACCAACAGATCCTGCACAATAGACACGTACACCAAAAAAGTGAATATCCGCCAAATTTTGCCATGCCAGCATGAATCTAGGCAGGGTACACTTCAACCATGCACACCGGGGCAGTCAGCACAATAAGTTGTGCCCATGTACATGCCACGCACTCTGTACTTAAGTGGTGGGCGCACACTTGATTTTAAGTTCTACACTACGTTTCTTTACACGTACTCGTGCAAAAGCAAGTCTATGAGTGCATAAATTGAACAACATTAAAGAAGCCAAACAACAGTAAAGGCACCTTAGACTTCTCACCTCTGCTGAACAGATTCCCAACGAACAGCCGAGCCTCCAGCCATGCCAAACACAACGTATCGAGTCAGGCATCGAGCAGGCAAAACGGGCAGGCACCGCATTATGCATCGAGCTGGCTACCAGGCTAGAAACGGAAATGACACACGCTGAACAGAATCTTACAAAAGGTGGATTCCAAGCACATGGCACACTAGGCTTCTCACCTCTAGTAAGCAAAATTCCGACAGCCTAGACTCCAGCCATGCCGTGCAGCCTAAACCTGCAAAGCACAATCTTGCGTAGAAAACACAACGCATCAAATGATACATCGAGCAGGCAAGATTGCACCACAAGCCTGCGCTGAAAGCACAATCCTACACACTGATGCACCACATTCCCGGGCAGAAAACACAACGCACCAAGTCGTGCATCAAGCAGGCAACGGGCGTGTACATGTTAAGCATAAAAAGTAAGCGCAAAGAAAGAATGGTGTGAACAACACATGAAAGAGAACGCACCATCTTGCTTGAACGACGCAGAAGCCACAGTCCTGCATACCACAGCGCATACATACCACAATCAGCGAACCCAAAAAATGAATACTACGCAAGGCGCACACAGCCACACACGCATGTCATGCATGAAACAGAAGTGCCAAAATTGGGTGCATAGGCGACCCTGTCCGCACCTGTGAATTCAACGTGCCAAGATGGAACTGGTCAACCGTCAAATATGAAACAAAACAAAGAGGGGCTAGCATAAACGTGCATACCTTGAAACCTGGATCATGTTCAAACAAAGCTGCGACCTGCGTAGCGACAAATACACACAACGTTAGTGGTAGGCAAAGTGGTATTGAATAAAAAGGTCTGTCAGGTCGGGGCGACCAACATCGCAAACGGAACCAAGAACAAGCGGGGGAGGCGTACCTTTTACAGTGGCAGGGTCGGGTGTGGTCCCGAGGCGTGCCAGAGGCTAACGCACTGCCCTGCCTCGGAGGCTGCAATAGCGAGCCAAGAAAAGTTTGCAAGCACCAACACAATTGCCGAACGGGTTTAACCTACGTGGCCTGTCGGTAAAACACGGATTTTGCGTACGTGTGACAATAAATTGCTAGTAAAACAGGTCTGCAAAAGCGAAATCAAAGGTAGAAGAAAACACACAACAGTCAAGAAAGCAACACAGAACACTCCAGCAGACATCAGAACAAACTGGTGATATTCCACCGCCAAACGAAAACGAAACTACATTTTCGTTGCAGGATTTGAATCCCAATACGCGTGGAGAGCTCCGTCTCAGATAACCTGCGCGCTGCTAGCACTCGACTATGAGTATAGTGAATTGCCAACAAGAAGTAATGACACGCACTCGGGCTTGACTAAAACATAACGATACAAGCTGCCGCGAGTCTAAAAAGATTCGGGTATTCAAGCATCGAGAAGGCACAGCGAAACAGGCTATGAAGACTTCCGGGGCAAACTTGTAGATACAAGCATCAGGGGTAGCTACGAACCTTGACCAGAAAGTCCGTCATTTTCACCATATGAAAGCGCATTGGACACACCGTCCACCTCCCACACGAAAGCAGTACCTGCAATCAATCTGAGAACAAGAAGGCGCGAAGGGGCCAGGCCAGGCAGGGAATGAGAACACACCAGACCAAGCAAGTGTTTGCGAAGGATAGTGGGCTTGCATCGGGCTAACTTACTGTACTGTACAAGCATCGTCATCGGGTCAACGAATGAGAATGCCGATGTTTAACACATTATTTCTACGGTGCGGCAGCCGCTGCCCCACGCGAGGGCCTCTTCGCGCCATACAGCAATTTGTCTCCAATTTTAATCCTGTAATTTACGTATAATCTATGACGGACATGACAGTGACAGAATTGACCAAGAATCTGAATGCGGCGATCGCGAGCCTTGCTTTTCCTGTAGAACCTGGTTCTTGCCGTCCAGATTTCTTGAATTCAAAACTTCAACAGCGGACCTGTCGCGAGCTATGAAGTAGTTTTTTCGCGCACTTCGCGAGGTCGAGAGTCTTCGGCCCGTTGACCATAGCCTAAAAAGGCGTCAACGGGTCGCCGTACGGTGTCCGTTTTTTGCCACGTGGCCTAGAGACGTGGAACGGGAGCTACACCGGCTGAGCGGATGATGCCGCGGCCTCTGAAAATCAGTGAAAAACAACTTCATGGGAAATTCGGACACCGTAGGTAGTTTTCAAAAGGCATATATAGAGGACTTATGTATGCCTTTGACCCTCCTGCGGTGTCCGGACATGCGCTTTCCAGCATCCGGTAGGGTAGGATGCCGCCATCGGGTTTGGGTTTGCGGAGAGCGCTGAAATCTGCAGCCATTCGCGTTTCACCCGGTTGAACTTATCTGGAACTTATCGTATGCCTTGCACTATGCTTGCTTAACGGGTGTTAAGCAAGCACGGTACTATGGTTGCGTCAAGGAATGTATACCATTCCTTGAGCACCGGCATTCCGGGGAGTCGCCTAGGTCACGTAGATTGTTCATCCACTCAAGTGAAATGAACAAACCTGGCAACCTATAAACTTTTTTATTGTGCGTGACACAAGCTACTTGAATACAGGTTTGTGGCTACGTTTGTTCGTGCGGGCGCGTTGTAGTGCGGATGGCTAACCTCACGTGATCATCTTCGCGCAAGGGAGGCGAAGCTGATCACGTGCAGTTGGACATGAGTTCGCACTTGAGGAGTGTATGCATATATGCACTGTGATATGTTGTATGGTATGTCGTGCAATAATATATGATAAAAAATACACCGCTGCTGCTGACCCGGGTCAACAGCAGCGGTGTATTTTGAAGTGAACGAAAGTCGAAAGTGATTAAGAAACAGTTTCAAACTGTCTCGAGCTTCCCAACACCGATTTATCTGCGTCCGATGACTGTGTACATGTAATTGTACCGTCAGATCGAAAATAATTTTATACACAGTGTCTGGCGTAATTTTCGAGTCATCGTCGTCATCGAAAATGCACTTTTGATTAGGTCATGAAATTGCTGTACGCCATGTCAGGGCGATGACTTGCCCACGCTCAGCCCAAGCTAGGCACAAGATATGCCCAGGCTAGGCCCAGGTTAGGCCCAGGTTAGGCCCAACGCAAGCCCTGAGTTGCCGCTTTCATTGGCCCTCGCTGCGTCTTTCGAGGAGGTTAGGAGGTTCCACCAATGATCGACCACGAGCTGCCGATATATCCGCGGATCCGAAAAGCAAATCTGGAATCGAATCTGCCGTTTCCCGGTATTCAACGCGGATGAATACGTGGCACATTGTGGCAGTCCGATCAAAACATTTGCTACGGCCAAAATCGCTCCTCACCCCATAATCTATGACGATGACGATGACACCCGAATGGTGTCATGGCATAATGATTAGGTTAAACACGGCCAGTGTCGGCTTTTACAGAATCGTGTCCGTTTTTGCAATTCCTGTCGCTTTTTGCAGTTCTTTAACAATATTTTACGTTAAGTCTAATTTGTTAAATATGCAGTTTTAGCTAAAGACGGAAGGCTTTCTCTCCCGCAGTGTGCCCCTGTCCAGCGAAGTAAAGATCTCCAGGATTGTATCATAATCTGAGCAATATTTTGCTTCAAAATATTATCACATATTCCTACTTAGTATGCGGGTACCCGTTTCGCAAAGAATGATGACCCATAGCGCAACTATTGCGGGTTTCAAAATCCTGAAATTCCGCCCGCTTCCGCCAAATGAACGCGTCAGCCCACAGCGAGATGTGTGGTTGACCGTTCAGTCTGTGCAATTTACTTAGTGAAGACAGCACATATGAAATACTATTTTCGCTAACGCTTCCCTCATCCGATGCGCAGGCTCAAGCGAGCGCGCGAATGATGGAAGAAACCCTAGCGGAAACGTGGACGCGGTTGACATCCGCGTGTCCGCTAGAGGTGAAATTGCACTGCCAAACGCTCAGTGTGTGTTTATTATGCTTATATGATATGCGTGATATGTTCATGTCGTGCGGTATGCGTCCCTGCTGGGCGTGAGTCGAGATGGCTGGCTCGAATCACGTCCATTACCCCCCCTCATAAGAACCGTACAGCATCCGAAATTCTGGACGGATCTTGCTCGCGCAAAAGATATGTTGTTCCTAACACTTATTATAATGCATATGGAAAGTTATGTTGTGTTCGATATACGTTAGTATGCGGAAATCAACAGCCGCTGTGCAGTGACTTACGGGTCGAGGTCCCACCGGTACTCTGAGTGCAAGTCATGTTTTCTTCTGTTTTCAATATCTGTTTTGGGTTGGACATGTGACGTGAGGTCAGACACGTCATCATATTCGGAAATCAAAAGTGACAGTATAATTCTGGTATCGACTGATGACGCGGACTTTGCATCGCGGACATTTCATTGGTTTCAACTAATTTATGAAGCGTTTATTGGTTCAGTAGTAAAAGAATAAAAGTATTGGTTCAGTAGTCAAAGCCATCGCAGCACGAACATTGGTGCACAGTTGTTCATGTGCGATGTTGGATTTTGTAAGATTATCTGCTGTGATAAAGATCTTAGGATGCATGGAGCGTCATTGGTGCTTTCGCCCATCTTGGGCCCATCTTGGGCCCATCTTGGGCCCAGCGACCAACCATTTTACGCCCCTACGTTCACCTTCCTTGGGAGAGTCTTGGGAGAGTCTTGGGAGAGACGAAGGGACATGTCGGGCGCATCGTGGATGTATCACCGATGCACCATCGGTGCACCTTGGGGTCAGAGGCGCGCCGCACGCTAGAAATAATGTGCACCCTTAGATCAAATATGACAGGGATCCTACTGCCAAATTCAAATTGGGTTCAAATTTCCATCGATAATTCCTAAGATACCGAACGTGCGATAACGCACCGGGTCGATCGTCGAGCATGTTTTGCGCATTTGTGGACGTCATGCGTAACATGTCATGCGTTACATGTAATGCGCGACATGCCATGCGTAACATGTCATGCGTGACATGACAAGCGTTACAGATTTGGGAAATAGCATACATATATGGGCAATTCGACTGTATCGTCCGACGTGGCTCGCGCGTATGTCTTTTGATCAACGTAGTTAGGTGCCCCCCCTCGCGCCTAACGGGCGTCCGAACGCCGAACGGAGCGAGGGGGGGCCATAAATGGGCAATTCGACTGTATCGTCCGACGTGGCTCGCGCGTCTGTCTTCGATCGAGACTATTTTACTGTGTCACGGGATAGCGTAACATGTCATGCGTAACATGTCATGCATTACATGTAATGCGCGACATGCCATGCGTAACATGTCATGCGTAACATGTCATGCGTAACATGTCATGCGTAACATGACAAGCGTTACAGATTTGGCAAATACGAAATAGCATACAAGATACATCCATACATATATGGGCAATTCGACTGTATCGTCCGACGTGGCTCGCGCGTCTGTCTTCGATCGAGACTATTTTACTGTGTCACGGGATAGCGTAACATGTCATGCGTAACATGTCATGCATTACATGTAATGCGCGACATGCCATGCGTAACATGTCATGCGTAACATGACAAGCGTTACAGATTTGGCAAATACGAAATAGCATACAAGATACATCCATACATATATGGGCAATTCGACTGTATCGTCCGACGTGGCTCGCGCGTCTGTCTTCGATCGAGACTATTTTACTGTGTCACGGGATAGCATAACATGTCATGCGTAACATGTCATGCATTACATGTAATGCGCGACAGCGACATGCCATGCGTAACATGTCATGCGTAACATGTCATGCGTAACATGACAAGCGTTACAGATTTGGCAAATAGCATACATATATGGGCAATTCGACTGTATCGTCCGACGTGGCTCGCGCGTCTGTCTTTTGATCAACGTAGTTAGGTGCCCCCCCTCGCGCCTAACGGGCGTCGGAACGCCGAACGGAGCGAGGGGGGGCCATAAATATTCACAGCTTCAGGAAACAGTCGGGAACGGGCAAAACGGCTAAGACAGTTTGATAACAAAATTACTTAGGGGTTTATGTTTGGGACGGTCGGTCAGATGGCACGTGACAGACTACAACAAGTGACATTCACAGTGAGGGGTGACACAAAAAGGGAGGTGACTGTCAGTGACACAAAGTCACCCCCTTCATGACTCCCCCTACCCCCCCCCCTTCCTTCTCGTGTTCCAAAACACATACTCAACGTGACCCCGTCTATTCGTCTCGGTATTGGTCTATCCATCTCCATCTTGTAGGGGCTCCGCTCCCCCCCCCCTTCCCGAATTGTATTATTAACGCGGCCATTCATGGATGACCTTACTCATTTATACCGCACGCTGGGTACGTATCAAATGATCGACTTGTTTATAAGATACTTCTAAAATTTATATATACAACACACTCGGGCTTCAATTGATATAATATGCATACAACATACACTGTGTCGTGTACAACCTACGATATGGGCTTCAATTTTTGCATTGTTAACGCGCTGGATTTCATCCGTCCTTGCAAGATCGGACGATGTGATGCTCCAAGAGGCGTTAGCTAAACGCGCTAGTTACAGCCTTACAGGCCATTTACGGTATTTGGTAAGGGCAAGGAGATTAATTATATATGTGTAACGAGGGGGGAAACCGAATTCCTTACCGGAATATCCTAGTCCAAAGATGCCAGATCGTCTGTGAACTCGGTATAGATAAACTCCCATAAGAAATAAACCCTAAGCTAGATAAGTAGATATACCCGGGCCGGTCTCGAAGTCGGAACGGTCTCGGTCCTAGCTACTTGTGACACCTTGGTGTGTCGCAGCACAAACAGTCACCGGTCCAGTGTTGGCTACCTAGGAATCTGTCATAAGGGGCCTGCACCGGGACTCCCGGTCAGGGCTGCCTATACAGATTTCAGCACACCACCCCAGCACTGTGGGTGGTGACTGACAGGCAAGTCAGAAATGTAAGATAGTGTTAGGGCAGGAGCTAGGGTGACAAGGCCTAACTGCTAATCCAACTGTGCTATTCTGATACACAAATTGGAACCCTCTAGCTAGCACAAGAGCAGAAAAATACGGGCAATAAGGTCCCGCTAAATTATTGAAAAGCTCTGTGTCAGCAAGTCAGATTGAAGATCTCAAAGGTGTCAAAGTAAAACCATAAACCAGATTGAAGAAGTTATTTATGTGAAAGTACATCTCAGCACACCACCAGATTAGTGGTGTACAGTAAACACTCATATTTAATGAAACAGAGATCTGGCTCCAGCCAGCCAAATCACTAAAATCGTGACCCCCCCGCCCGCGCCAGCGTGCTAATGAATTCGTTCATTAGAAGGAACGCGATCCATGAGCCAGCCAGCGCCATTCGTTATCTTCCTCAGCCTTACAAACTGAAATTTTCGAGAAAACTGTGTGCTGATTTTTCGAAGTGATAAAATGGACCCAGCGAGTAGGCAACAGCTTAGAGAGCTGCACACAGACATGAAGGACGGCATAATTTCACAGTCTGACTACGAAGATCTGAAAAAAATCATCCTAGCGACTTTCATAGCGAGATCGAGCAGTATTAAGGAATTAGCCTAAAGCCATGTGCACCGCGTCAAGTTATGCCAGCGTCAATTCCTTATGTTAAGATTGCCGAAAGCATGCCAGCCAGCGAGCGCCTTCCTTATTTTGGACCTCTTCCTTATTTTTTTGGGTCCAACAATAAATCACTGCACCGTGACCCCCCCCAAAACGCTGGCTGATTCCTTAACGGCTAATTCCTTAATACTGAGTGTTTACTGTACTGCCAGGACCAGAACCAGAGCTACCCAATAGCAGACTCGTCCTCGTCAACGTCGGACGGAGGAGGGCGTGTAGTCCGGAGACGGTGGAGGGCCAGAGAGAGGCTCGCCAGGCAGAGGCGGGCCGGGGCCATAATGGAAGACCCAATCCCCGACCCCTTGCTTCCACCACTCCCGCAGGTGGCGGTCGGGCGGTACAACAGAAGGATCACACTCACCAAGAGATGCCAGCACCGCGCCCAGAGTGTCAGGGCTCAGCTCCTCGATGCCCGGATAGACACACAGGTCTCCCCTGCACAGCACGGGCTGCGGTGCAGCCTGACCCGACACCTGCACAGTCTCGATGTCATTGGCCACCGTGAAGGTGGCAGCTCCCACTCCCATGGCAGAGATCAAGAGAATAAGAAGAGAAAGGATGTAGGGCATCCCCCACGTACCCGCGTGTGCGGGGAAGCCCCATGGCGGCTTGCCACAACCATAGGTGCGGGAAGCACCACCACGAGGCCGGAGTCCGCGGCTTCACGACGAAGCTGCCGTCAGCGAGGTCCTCGTAGTCGTCGGTGTCGTAGCCAGTGAGATCAACCTGTGCGATGGCGGCGTGATTGACGGTCTGAACGAACCCAGCGAACTCACCGTCCGTTGCCACCGTGGCGGTCACCCGTGCCGATTGAAGTGGCACGGGTTCCACATCCTTCTCCTGCGAGACAGACATAACAGGCACTCACAGAAAAATAAGGCCTCAATTCCCACTCAATTGAGTGTGAACTGAGGGCAAACTGAGGGTAAACTGAGTGCGAATTGAGGGTGATCTGAGTG